>JAQGAF010004798.1:0-13451 GCA_034687865.1 Kryphioiulus occultus
ACAAAACACATTTTTCCGATTTTAAATCCGACATTTGGTTTCTGAGAAAAACACATTTTTTTACTCGATTCTTGCAGATGGTCCGAATTTTTTGCTCGTAAGTGTAGATCACAAACAAGCTTTTCTAATGCATTTCATGCGATATGTATACCATAGCAGATGTATAGTTGTGCCACAACAAATTTTCAGACATTATGAATTTCTCTGACTTTCCCTAATGGTATGATCCCGACCTAACTAAACTAATACCCTACGGACCAATGCTGAACACTGGTTTTATTTTAGACTAAAGGCTGCTTTACACTGACCAGTTTAGAGCAAAGGAACACGTGCATTAAGCAATAAACCTCCAAAAGTGACGTCACCCTAAGCATTTCATGCACATGTGCCGAGGATTTCCAGAGTTGACTATCCTCCAACTTATAAGCACTGTGCAAAGGACCAAAAACCTACTCGCCCAATTGAAAACACTGTTGCAGGATCACGCCACATGCCTGACCTCAGCTGAAGTAACACCCTGTCTAATTTGCTGCGTTAGATTTAAAACAAAGGATTCCATTGGTCATTTGACCACTGACCAAAGGAATCGGTTTTCTAATGTGAATAGCAGCATGGTACATTGCACATACATGTAGTAAGATGGCATTAGGCAGATGGTACATTGTATATGATCGGGCAGTGTAAGGCAGCCTTTATCGATAAAAAAGCAAACTGACCTTTTGCCCAGCACTGCAACGCCCTCTCATTTCGTACTCGACATCCCCTTTGCCCATCACGACCTGAAATAAGCATTATAAATTGCTGATCAATAAAACTGCATTTGAAAAGTGCAATTTCCAAAATAACACGTATCGGTCTTTCGGATAACGTAAGATGTGGTATAAAATAACATCATGAACATGCCCTGTAAATGTATTTCTTTCTCCTGTTGAGTACTTTCGTGGTATTCTGCATGTCTTCGAAATCTGATTTTATTGCTATATAATCAACATCTGCGAGTAAAAATTGAAATCATTACCAGATAAAATTTGTGGATATTTTTCGTGTTAGCCCGTTTTTGTTAGGTTAAATTATCATTTTTAGACTGCGCTCAAGAATCGATTTCACTTTTAAATTAGAGCTGACCCATACGTACCGGTCCCTTTGTAGGTCTTTGCCCATAGTTCGCTGATAATCTTATTTATTGTTTTCATCTTTTGGGTGTGATACTGCATAATGGCACTGAATTAAAAAAGCGACGATTTTAATTCCATGAAATCAAGAAATTGATATCGGAACGTTCAAGTATCGTTCAAGTATATCGTAGATTTAAAAAAAACTTCAGCCACGACATTTTGTTTTAAAAAATAACTTTTGTGTTAGTAAAATCCAACGTTAATCTAATGTTGATAAAAATTATGCTCAATTCAAATTTTTTCAGAAAACGATAATGTCAATACTAAGTTTTTAAGAAAAATAATTAAACTAAAAATGCAAGAACCCTTTGAAGTAAACTGGGGAGAAGGTTTCAATTTGAATTTTTTCGGACAATGATAATGTCGATACGTACGCTTTTTTTTATAAAACAATGAGCTAAAAATGTAAGAAGCCTTTGACGTAAGCTGGGGAGAAAGCTCTATCGTTTATCTAACTTTATAAAAATCATGCTCAATTCAAATTTTTTCGGTAAATGATAATGCAGATTCTTGGCTTTTTTTAACAATACAGTAATTAACTAAAAATGCAAGAAGCCTTTAAGAAAACGTTTTCAACATTGTGTGTTATTTTCTAAAAATTGTAAACCAGCTTACGAATCCAACGCGGCTGAATACTTTCTCAAATCACTGCTGGCGATTTTGGTGACCTATAAAATAGCGAATGGTGTAATTATCCCAACAGTTAAGATCAATCGTATACATAACACTCATCGATGTTTTTACCGTGGCTTCGATCAATTTTTCCTTGTGGTTTTTCTCCGCATCGCGGTATTTCGGTTCGCTTAGAGTCTCCCGTAGTTTTCTGATCCTGTCTTCCAGTTCTTCTCGCTGTCCGACAGCTTTGCTGCGCTAAATTCCCAAGTACCAACAAATTGTAAAATTATTAGGTTCTCTAAATGCTATCAAAATTCCACGTTGAAATCGGCATGTACCTCAGATTCGCATTCTTTTTCCTTCCTTTGCAACTTTGCTTTCTCTCTGAAAAGGGTCATCAACTTTTAATACTTGAGATAAAATATGCTCACTCTAAATATCATCGCAATAATTACGTTTGCAATGTGTTGCGGTCGAGCCCACCGAGGCTATTCCTCAAATCCGTGACTTCTTGTTTCACCACATCCACGGACTCTTTCTTTTCTCTGAATTTTTTGTTGTCGCGCAAATTTCTCACTATTGTCTGCAACAAACGATCGTAAATTACGATCGAGAGATCAATGATATTTTTGGGTTTTGTGAAACTAATTGCCAATTTACCTCCTGTCCACTTAGCTCTTTGTCCAGCTGCTGATATTGCTTGGTTAAAGTTTGCTCCTTCTCACCGTCCTTCTTCAACTTAACATCAACTTCTTCCAGCTCCTTTTCGCAGCTCTGAAGAAGCTCCGGCATTTGACTGTCTAGAAACCTGAAATTGAGGAAACGACGATTTTAAAACAGCGTATCCTGTTTTCAAGAAACAAGTAGCATCGTGAAAGTTCATCTTCTGAATACCTAGTCACTTCGGTATGATAGCTAACGATGTTTCCCCTCGCAGTCTTGACTTCGCTAAATAACTTCTGTGCTTCTTCCAGAGTCTGTTCTTTCTGGATTAACACTCCCTCCCTTTCTTTTTCCAGGTCTTTTATGTTGCTCTGAGAAAATTTTTCAGAGATTCAAAGATATGGGCATCCCAATTCATCTTCAATATTTCCATAAACAATTACGACAGGGTTCATACCAAAATTTCCAACTCAATTTCCCTGACTTATCCAATAAAAAATATCACATTGAAGTAAAATTAACTTATTTTCCACACTTTGCCTATTAAAAAACATGTATCTAATATTTTTAATTTTTTTCACATGCATATATCTTATGTTTTTCACAATTGTAATCAAATATTTTTGAAAAAAAAATTGGCATGCCATAGGCAAAATTCTTACAAAAACAAGACCACAAAAAAATTCTAAAAAAAATATATGGGTGCTAATACCTGTATTAACATAAAAGTAATACCTGCAAATTAACATTTAAGAGAACGCCCTAGGTGAAATTTTAAAAAATATGAAGTCCTAAAGCAACTTTGAAGACTTTCTTAGAAATATTAATATTCAAGAAAATACTATAGACCCGTATTTTTACTTGAAATAACGAATTGTAGTGTAATTTATGGGGTGTTTTTCACAAAAATGAATTGAAAATTAAACATTTCCAGTCACAACATTGAAATTAAAATTTTTTTGAGTTTTCCCTGACTCCAGCCAAACGTTCCCTGACTTTTTGGACAAAAGGTCCACATTTCCCTGAAGGTGTGAACCCTGTTCGAGCCACGATACAAAATGACAAAAAGCGAAGCCGCACCTCAAAGGGCATTAAATTCGTCTTGATTTCTTCGATGTCGCGTCTGAGAGCCGTGTTACTGTTTCCCAGCTCCACTTTGCGATCTTCCAGTTGGGTCACTTTGTGAACGTCTCGCGAAATCTGGACTTGTTCGGCTCCCAGCTTATTCACTTCTGCTTGGAGCGCTTGAGTCCGTTCCTGATAATCACCCAGTTTTTGTTGCTTCTTTTTGAAGATGCCGTGCAGCTCATCGCTAAACAATAATGCTGTGTTATTTTTACGCTTCAAATACCAACATGCAAATTGCCCGGATATTTTGTTTTAAATTCAATTACGATTTTTTCTGCAAGTCCATTTTCTCTCGATTCACTTCTTCCAGGGATCGCACACTATCTGAAGATAAAAAATGCCCAGATTACATATAGGTCCTATAGGTTCTGCTATGCAATTTAGTTTGCACTGTTATTTCAAATTCAAATTCCCAAAAATATTTTTTTCAGACCTACCTCCACCAACTATTTTGGTAGCCTGCACGATACGCCTCTCTAACTTCTTCAAGTCGGATATGTTCTGATCGATTACATTCAAGTCCGAATGCATATTTGTTATAGTGCCTTCATCCCCTTGTTTGATCATCATCTCCTCGTCAACCTTTACTCGAGAAAATTTTTAGGAAAAATATTATGTAAAACCTTGTCACTGGTGAAAGAAAAATTTCTAGAGAACACCCTCACCTCTGATAGATCAGTTCTTATTTCTTCAGTTTCACCTTCCAACGCTTTAATTTTCACTTTCAGGTCCGGAATTTCTTTATCCGCCAAGTTGTGTTTCTGCAAAACAGTTCGTTTACATATTATGTGAAAACAACTTTATTTTGTGTCTTACGCTACTGTCCTTTTTTCTCAATGCTGACTTACCATTTTTTCCACGTGCCTCATCAGCAGCAGTTCGTTATGTTTCTCCTGCTGGTCAGCGAGGGCCTTCTTCTTCGCCTCAACTTCACTCGGGGACAGTTTCAGCTTGTTGCCAATCTGAAAACATCGAAAGAGACATCTTCAAATGCATTTCTTACACATTTTGACTAGTTTCTTTCACAAAATTAGTTTGCAGCCCTTGTCTGCGTGAAAAAATAACTTACTTCAGTCACGAGGTCGTCGATGTCTTGTTGATCGGCAAAATCGCGATGGCAAAGCGGACAGCAAGGTTCCGATTGCTGAAGCTTCTCCAGAAATTTTCCGTACAGGTATCTGGTGCCCGCAACTGATCCGCTCTCCCTAAGATGATGAATGTTATCAAAACGAATCCCATGGAGTGTTAAAGACGAAATCAACAAAACTTACTCTTGCAAATTTGTTATTAAATTCTGCGAAGTCTTCAGAACAGATTCCAAATTCTTGCTGCCGCAGGCTTGAAAGAGTTTCTCCTCAGATTCTGAACAGAAAACAGCGATAAAGAATAATTCAAGACAACCTTTCAGGAGTCAACAAAACTTGCCTCTTAGTTCTGCCTCTTTTCTTTGTAACTCTTGCCTGTTGTGAAGATGAAAAAATATTTATTTTCTACGTCACCTCAATGAAAATATTCCTCGTATCAAAGGACTCACATTTTTGACTTTCGATCCGACTCGCAAGAGGCTTTCCTGGAAACCAACTTTTCCTTACGGTCGCGTAAAGCATTTATACCGTGAGAAAGTTGGCTATTGGAAGTAAAATTTAAAAGATAAACATTAGAAAAGCATAATGTCTTTCACTAAATATACGTTTAAAAATAAACTATTAAATGACCAACTGTAAGCACAAAATTACCGGTTATAATGATCAACAGCATTACAGAAATTCTCCGTCGGGACACTTCCCAGCAGATGCGTCAAAGCTTCACTATGCTTAGATTTCCTAAAATGAAAGGAAATTCAAAGAAAACTTATTTTGAATACAGTCATGTAGTATTTCTTTTTGAATAAATACTGACAAAGTATTTGCAAAATTTATTTTTGCGCAATGAGCATAAAACATATCCTTTCCACTGTATTTTCAATAAATAAATAATTAGTAAATTCATAGTAAATTCAATGAAATCTTATGTACTGATAAAAGTATTTTCAGAATTTATTTTTGTACTGTGAACATAAAACGTTTCCTTTCCACTTTATTTTCAGCGTTAAATAAATTGAAACAATTTTTAAAAAATAATAAAAACAAGAGAATTAGTTTTCAACAAAGTATTATACTTTGGGGATAAGTTTTTTAAACATATTTACTAATCAAAGTAATCTAACGACATATGACCCCCTTCAGTTGTTGTTAAATAGAATGATATCCAGAATTTTTTTCCCATTTTTGAACTTACAATTTCTTAATAGTTTCCTCCTTTGTGGTTTTTTCCTTTCTGGCCAATTCCAATTCTGCCTGACCTTTGGCCTGTGCGTGCAAATTCATCATTTCCGTACTGAAACCACGTAACGAGACATTATTAATGCAAATTTACAATTTTTAAATAACAGCAAGACTAGTAAGCAAAACTTGTTCTTAGGCTTACTCCAACTTTCTTATTTGCATATCTAGCGTCAATTTTTTCTTTTCCAATTCGGCGGTTTCCGTTTGCAAAGCTGGTGCATCTAGTTCCCCGAGAGCAGACTGAAGTTCCCGTTCCTAGAATTAAACGAAGAAGAAAAAATCCGAGTGAAAATTCAAGCTAAACGATTCAACAAGTTATATGGTGAGCCTTACCTTTCTCTTCAATTCAGATTCAATTATCTTCAATCTAGACGCAGATGCTTCCACTTGAATAAGTTCATTGTTGATCGAGCGTATTTCCCTTTGATTATCCAGCTAAACTCAGATAGGAACGATAGTATCGTGGCCTTCAAAATCACTGCATTGTTGTGTAATCACTCAAATTGAGAAGAAGAAAAAAGTTTTAGCGTTCGTTCTTACGATCTGCTTATTTTTAGCTGACTCCATCGTTTCATATTTAGTCTTAGATTCACGCAAGCCATTCAGTTTATCCTGAATAACTTTCTCTTGTTCCTGAAAATCATTCTGTAAGAAAAAAAAATATACAACATTAAAATTCTCTACACTAGGTAGTGGTAAAAAATTATTTGATAAAAGATCAATGGATAAGTTGTACTTTTAACAGTTTTTGATCCTGCTGCATCTGCTCTAATTTTTGCTCCAGTTCTCTCTGAATCTGCACAACTTTCTCCTTAGTTAGCTGGCCACTTCCAAGACTCACTACAATCGAAAAATAAATCAAAAGTACATAAAAACGAATGGGGCATAAATTGTAAATCACACAAAAACGAAAACCACACCTGCTAACAGGTATTTTTCACACGTTGCCCTGGCCAGTGCATCTCTCTTTTTCACTACTTCTCGGTGTTGCTTTAAACGAAAAATAGCTCGCAAACGATGTCTCGACATCAGTGGGTATTTCCCATTATTACTAAGTGATAACACCATGATCACTTACCTCCATCTTAGTTTGCAATTTTCCCAGGCGCATTAACATGTCCGATCTCTTTGTCGCAAGCTTTTCTTTCTCAGCATACAAACGTTGCAAGTTTTGCCTCACCTTAGAAATTTGATAGTCTTAACCCAAGAACTAAAATCGAACCAGAATTACTGCAGTAAAATACAGTTTTTCAAGCTTACATCTTCCTTCTCGCTCCTTTTATCTTCTAGCTGGCGATCAAAATTTCTCAGTTGCTGAAGAAGTTCTGCCGTTGTTCCTGGAAACATTTCCACAATAACCTTGGCCAAATCTTGACATGCTTTGTCCTCCATTTTCAGTTCTGTCTCCTTTCGCGCTACATCAACAAATTTACTAATTAAGCAAAACGGCAAAAGTCCCTGAAAACGCAGACATGTTATCCTCACCGAGATTAGTCTCAATGTCTTGAATTTTCGATTCCTTTTTAAGAAGCTCTTTCAGCCGTGCCTACCAGACATGAAATGAAATTAAAACAATAACACTATTTTAGACTTTCGCAATTTTAACAAGTTCGCACTTATCTGTCCTTATAGATCACTTACGACAATAGGTTGCAGCCTCTCCTCGATGCTTTTAACATGGTCCTTTGAAGCTGCTAACCGTGTCTCCAATGTCTCTATTTCCGATCGCCACTGTAAAGTACGCAATATTTACCGTTAAATTTTACTACTTACAATGTACTGATATTCCGATATATCATCGCAATAAATTTCAAAGTTACAATATTCTGTTCTTATTTACTCGGTTCATGAATTAAGAGGAATGATAACAACAACAACAAAAAAAGTAAATTTATCAATGGACTTACTCCCATGACTTGTTGTTTGTCATCACTGAGATATTTCAATTCAGTTTCACAAAGTTTTAACCGTTTATCCTGAAAATATTTTTTTTAAAAAATAAATGGATAAGTTCAATGACATATCTTGGCAGAACCGAACTCATCTCTGTGGGTCAAGTGGACGCACATGGTCTAATCTGATAATTTGCATGTTGTCCAACGCTTTGATGTATCGCGTTGCCGCAAAAATCTCGTCAAACTTTTCTTTCAACGTTTTTGCGTCGTCCAAGGGCCTTCAAAAAGTAAGTGGGGGAACTTCTCATCATTTTGCGAAGAAATCGATCTTCAGTAAAAACAAATTCAGATTAACTTACCAATTGGATTCTTCTTGATGGCAAAATATCACATTATTCAGGATGGCTTTTGAAACGCCCAAATGAGAAACCATCTGAAAATTGACATAATGCTGCTGAAAGCAAGAGTTCGAAGGTATGAAATTTTAGAGGATAAGTAAACATACCTCTCGGTTCAATTCCGAACATTTCGAACTGATACTAACCGGCTTACATAAAAATAAAAAACAAATTGTTTGTCAGCTATTATTTAAAGAAGCAAATTTCTGCTAACATAATTGTTGACTATTTAGTCGTTCTGAAAATTTTTCAAACACAATCTTGATCTTAGCAAAAAGGTTTCAAAGCAGCGGACGATAGTCAATTTTCTTACTAACCTGACCTTCGTCATTGGTCGTCTTAAGTGTTCCATCCAAAGAATTAAACGAAACGATCTTTGCCTGCAATATTTCAATACCAAAAATCAAATAGTGCTACGATTGTGACCAGTGCATTTAAGCGTGGATATTTCCGCTCGAATATTACTTTCTGAACACCGCGACAAGCTCTGGAAATCGTGCAGTCCTTGCCAAAAATGCTGTTAAACTTCAACTTTATCCGAGCTTTCACTTCAGTTTCTTTAGCAATCTGATAATAAATTTAAATGCATTTTAGAAGATCACAATGTACTTCCGAAATGAGCTCAGCTTCCTACATTTCACACACACTGTGTACCTTTGGGTCATGTATGAAGGCACCAGTGCGTTGGCAATTAGGTGGCATGTCACCAGTAGTCACATAGCGCAAAGACTCAATAATCGACTGCAAATAAACGCCACTGATTACAGATTACAAATAAGTCACATCACGAGCAAACAAATCATAAACACGAGACATACAGTAAGTTTGATGAGTGTCATGTTGTAATAAGGACACGCAACATTCTTAATTTTTTGGTGTTGATGTGAAACCGTACCGTTTTGCCAGTTCCATTAGGTCCTAAAATGAGTGTCAAAGGAGTGAAGAACTGGATGCACTGCTCTTCACGGGGTGAAAAACTTCGCACACCCATGATGCTCAGTTTGTCTAATGCAGCCATTTTGATACGAATCCAATTTCTGTCTACATGATAACGTTAGATTATTCAATCAAATATGCTGATTATACCACTTGTTAGGCCCACATGGCCAATGTGATCGAAAAAAGGTTTAGGAGAATACTTTAGGACAACATAACTAATAAAACCAAATGTAAGAAAATCTTCCAAAACACAAATTATTTATTTATCAGTAACTTGTATTGACATGTAACTTGTATGGGCAAGTTGGCATCAGTTTATCATTTTTCACCTTGACGACAAGCTGCTTGTTTACGATTTACAGCCTCAAACGTAATTAACATCCCATATTTTTACGACTTAATTGACAAAATGTCTTCAATTTTCCTAAAAACTAAACAAAAATTACCTCTAGAAAGAACGCACACCTTCCAATTCACTTCAGAACTCACGCGCCAGTTTTCTAGATTATGACGACAACCACCACCTTTTGGAATGATGTCCCATGACGAACCAATCAGGCGCATGTGCCTCTTGGCGGCTTGTTGATTTGACCCACGAGCCACCTAGCGGCCACTTCGGCAAAGGGCCTTACCGGGTGGCTCAAAAGCATTTCGGAGTCTTCTTTGAACCTGGGAGCGTTCAAGTATTAAAATCATCATAAAATTGTAATTTTCAGACTCCTCTTCACCCCGTATC
Source organism: Kryphioiulus occultus (assembly GCA_034687865.1). Lineage (NCBI taxonomy): Eukaryota > Metazoa > Arthropoda > Diplopoda > Julida > Julidae > Kryphioiulus > Kryphioiulus occultus. The sequence continues at coordinate 9,874 of JAQGAF010004798.1, forward strand.
AGCATTCGACATCATTTTTAGCACCATATACCAGGCGATGACACTATCACTGACCGAAAAATTGCAACTGCGAATTGGGGGAAATTTATTACAAAATTAGATCAAAAATGATGGGGGAATTGGGGGCGTTCAAAAATATTACGTCATCACTTTTTCACGATTTTCGAACCCCTTCATCATTTGCAGACCCCTCTATTGATGGCGTAATCATTGATTGACATCAGAAATGATGAATTTTAGCCCATAATAATAATAATGAATGAAAAATATGAGGAAAAAATTACGCTATAGGCAAACTTTTTTGCAAAACAGGGTCAAAAGTGATAAGATTTTAACCAAATTTTATAAACCTGACTAATTCACTGATTAACTTTTTTTTCGACTTTGTCTTAAAATTTGATCATTTCTTAGCTCTTAAAAATAATAATGAAGCAAATAAAATATATGAAGAAAAAAAGCCATAGGTGAATTTTTTTTGGAAAAGTACGTCAAACATAATGGATTTTAACCCAAATTTACACCCCCATGATAATGATACTTGATACATGAATGTCACCTTATTGATTGGATGATACATTTTATGCTAAAAAATGTACAAATCTATGACCAATTTTTCTATTAGTATTGTCAAAGATGGTGTACGTACATGTAAATGGTCATATATTTTGAGGATAAATAAAAACTAATGGAAAATTAAACTATTTGATGTTTCCAATTTCCTATTTTTTGCTTGTTTTTCACGTGTGCAGTGTGTCACTGCGTATCTGAAGGTACCATCTCCAACATTTCCTATTCAGAGGTAAAGCATGTAAACATTCTTTCACGTTGATTACCAGCGCCCCACAATCAGATAAACGACCATAATAAAATAAAACGATAAGCAACGTGCCCGGACTGGTTGATCGACGACGAATACCTGAAAACAGCACGAATTATGAATAATTTATGGCGAACGGTGAGCAATCCGAGCGCGCGAATCGTTGGCATTGAATGAGAATCTGATTCTGTTAATCAAAAACACCAACATAAGCAACCTTGAAACGAAACTGCAAACTGAAAGCTGGCAAGGACAAATGCGTAGTAAAACTCAGATTAATAAGATGCGCTTTGAAAAACGAATCGCATAAATAAGCCGGTAATCCTGGAAATAATAGGATAATAAAAGTGAGCATGTTTGCTTATAGGAGAATATTTGATGACACAAATTTACAGTAGTTATAGTATCCTTGTAGAAATTAGTGCTAAATATCAAAATTATGCCATTATTCAAACAATTAGGAAACTACATACTGTAAGTAAACCAGAGACAACCTTAGGGGATGTTTCTAACACTTTTTCAATAATCTCGTGTTCATCATCTTATGAACACTTCAGAAGAGCTAGGACTGGATCACAAACAGTTAATTTGTACATAATTCTATATGGTATAGAAAATATACAGTGGGAACACTATGGATTGTGAAAAAAAATAGGTTGTTTTCTAAACAACAGGAGCAAGTAGAACGAACTGCCTCCAAAAATTCAGGAAAATGCAGGAATACTTTATGAATATCTGAAAAAAGGCTTTTTTCTAAAATACAGGACTATATAGGACTGCCTCAAAAATATAGGCACACTTTATGAATATAGAACTACTTCAGAAATATAGGTAAAAATAGGCTTTTTCTAAAATATGGGACTATAAAACTACCTTAAAATATAGAAAAATATTATAGGACACTTTTTGAATATTCAAAAAGTGTTTTCTAAAAGACTTTTCCAAAATAAAGGACTAAATGGAACTACCTCAAAAATATAAGACTATGTAGGAAAAAATAAGATTGTTTTCTAAAAACAGGAGAATATAGAACTACCTCAGAAATATAAAGAAAAAAAACAGGCTTTTTCTAAAATATGGGACTGTATAGAACTACCTTAAAAACATAGAAAAAATATTATAGGAACAATTTATAGCAAATATAACAATATTTTAAATATATGAAAAAATAGGCTTTTTTCTAAAATATAGAACCATATAGAACTACGTTGTATCTCAAAATTATAGGAACACACTTTATAAAACAGGTTGCTAAGGTTCTCACGTTGGTTAATTTGGCCCGTTGCTGACAAATGGACACCGAGCTTAAAGGTCAATCACAAGTTCCCTTTCCTGGGAACTACTTTCCAATATATTTTAGACAATTAGACAATTTAGACAATTAAAGTACATTATTTAATCAGATCCAATGTAAAAATGTCACATTTTCAGCTACTTACTCATCATACTCACATCACGTATTGTAATCATCTTCAGTCTCAGAACTTAGATCTTCGTGCCGGGCTCCTCGAGCCCTCCAATCGTCTTACATGGCGAGTGAAAAACTAAGCGTCGAGTCTCTTCTCGGTTTTCATGCGACTTTTTTATTATAGACACGAGTGGTGACAAGTGGCAGAAAATAAAAGTTGATACGTTAGTAAAATGACAAATGTACAGCATTCCATTCAATCGAGAGAAGAGATAGAGAGGGGCGATGTACAAGATCGCCGTGAAACAATAAGGGGCTAAACCGTTACTTAGTCGGCTGGCACGCCACTGCTAAAATACTCATATCGTACATATGATAATAGATTGCGCAGCTAATACGACTCTCACTCGCTCACCTTTTGAGTGGAAGCAGTTCGAAACTGCATCACAGTCAGCACGCACTCATCACGCACTCACCACGCACACGCACCCGGGACGAGGGAGACGAACACAAAATCCGATCTCGGAGCTGAGGATCTCTAGTAGATACGAAACAAACATCACTGACGGGAGGGAAATCATCGTACACGAAACTAACCGCACAAAATGGCGCCTAGCTGCCGACGAACTACTTCCTGAAGTTTTTCTTGGTATCGGCTCATCGTTCGGCCTCAGAACTTGGTCAAGAAGTCTTGCGAGACAGTTTCGGCTTGCCTTCGGTGGCCGAATAGATGCTCGCTATCGAAGCCGACCGCCAACCTTCATAGCGGATGCTCGAAATATGATACGGACGTCGCTACCAGCGCCCAAAAAACGCATTACAGCGCCATCTATAAGGGTGTCAAAAACTTTAAGTCACGTTTTAGGCTTGCTAATGAAACGAATAACAACAGCTCGCTTGCAAAAGACTTCGTAAACGCCACAGATGCCGCTTAAGACGTCGAAAAGCCAATGCCTGCAATGGTAAAAACTCTGAAAGAGTCTCCGGCATTAACAGCAGAACACACTTGTACTATTCGACCGCTAACACCGGCTTACCTCTCTACAATGTACCAGGAGGTTCCCCACCTCTGTCCAACTTAGAGGTTGGGATTCTATTGTTGAAAATGCAAACATGACATCGTTGCGTTTGATGACAATTTCTTCGTAGAAACTGTCGATCTTGATCGCTCCAGTAGTACCGAAGGTGCACATTCACTTTAGGTTAAAAATTTTGGGCAGGCGATTTTCCTTGTGTGGCGGCTCTTTCGGATGAGTTTAAACCGAGGTCCCATGCTGATCCCCCTTGCTCTCCGCACGTTAAAGATCCCTCAGGGGGCGTATTCCTCCCTGCGGCTAAATTTCCAGGTGGACG
>JAQGAF010004799.1:0-13450 GCA_034687865.1 Kryphioiulus occultus
AGTAGTAAGGTACGCCTAGCTGGCGTAAGTGGGTGGTGACATCCAGTGACGTCACCACCCATTTACGCCAGCTAGGCGTACCTTACTACTTATGTCATATTTTGCATTTTCAGTGGTCAGCTAGGGTAGTCAGGGAATTTTTTTTTAAAACTTGATAAAGTAAAGGAAAAGTCAACGAAGTTAAAAATTATTATTATTATTATTAGTATTGGGAATTTTGCTTTTGTATGATTTTGATCCATAATTTTTATCCAACTTTGGTACCAATTTCGCTCAGTTCGAAATTTTTACGTTTAGTGGCAAATGTTGATGTCACAACTGTCACCAATACTGATTTTACCAAAAGTTTGGTCAACATGGGTAGGTTGTCAACATACAACATACAGAGGTGGTCAACGTGTAAAGTCACCTTCCATTGAGTTAATGTGGCGACAGTCCAGTCAGTTAAAATGTGGCCAAGATAGGGAGGTGGCCAACATGGGGAGGTAGTCAACTTTGGAGGTTCTAATGTATGGGTTTTTTGTATGTCCTGAAATTCTGAGAAATTTCCCGTGAGAATTTAATAAATTGAATGATTCGTGTTTTTACATGTAGAGATCATGTTGGTCAACATACAGAGAGCAAATTACTATTGTGTGTCATGGTCCTAGTGGTCGGCATACAATACACAAAGGTGGTCAACATGTATGGGTCGTCTTCTTTTGAGTTATATGTGGTGACTGTCTGATCAGCTAAAAAATGGTCAAGATAGTAGCAAGGTGGTCAAGATGAGGAGATGGTCAACTTCGGAGGTTATACTAAGAAATTCTAAGAAATGCTAAGAAATTTCCAGTGAGAAATGATGAAAAAAAAATTCAAAAAAAATGTTGTTGATGGGGGATCCAACCCACCTTAATCCAATTTCCCAAAATACGTATGTTGGTAAATTGGCGCAAATTTCGTTCACCCATGTATGGTCGACTGCAAATTGATTTTCATTCCACTCAAGAGAGAACTCTTGTGAGACACGGTGTCCAGTAGTGGCGTTTCTGGCGCAATTACAGCGCCAGAAATTGATTCTGTATTGGCAATTGTCTGGCGAAGAGAGAAATAAGAAAGTAATTTATCATGTCGAAGAAATCAATCCGAGACACGTGGAATTATTATCGTCGGAAAAATACTTAAGTGAGAGCTGGGATCCAGAAAGTTGACCAAATTTGATTTATTTGGGAGATTAGGCGCAGCGCCATCTGGTGGAAAATGTTTTGCATTGGGAAAGTTCTCTACAGGTGCTGGATTTATGTCAGTCATCTGACTCATTTCGACCTTCAGTTACAGTAATAAATATCCAGAAATATATCAGTCCATGTATTTCAACCTTCATTTGAAATACGTGGACGGTGTGGACACCCTGTATAATTTTATATAAATTTGATGTAATTTCCTCAGAAATAACTAAATTGGCTTACCGTAATAGCTGCCTTAAAATGTGAAAATCCATTATAAATTACGGTAATAAGTATCCAGAAATATATCAGGAATAATGTTAAGAAATAACATTAGTGCGTTTAAATGCTGGAACCATACATTAAACTGCATGGACGATGTGGACACCCTGTATAATTTTATATAAATATTTATGTAATTTCCTCAAAAATAACTAAATTGTCTTACTGCAATAGCTTCCTGGAAAAAAATTCCCAGAAAAATTTTACACGACTTTTAAAAATTGTAATTTTAATCCATTTTTTACCATTTTTCGCAAATTTTTAGTAAATATTTTCCAATTATTAGTTTACCAACGATTAGTTTGCCAATTATAAAAGTATATTTTTAGTATTTCTCAAATTTTCAGGCAAGCTGTGTTAATAACCTCACAGCTTTTGACAAATGTTATTTTTATCCATGTTTTCCAAATCTTAACAAATAGGTTCCCAATGATTAGTTTATCAATTATGGAATTTTGTTTTAATAGCCCTCAAATTTCATAAAAAAATATATTAGCTTTAATCCCTAACTTTAATAGTTTAAAATTCATACAGTAGTTGACAAATATTAACCGAGCCCTTACGTTTAATTTTTTTATCATCAGCCCGAAAATTTTTGTATTTCTAATTCCTCATATTCCATTTATAAAAATTCGATCCAATATTCCCCCAAATTCGTAAAATTTCGTTTAAAATTTAATCCTCAACTATAACCATTTAAAATTCTTAACATGAACTTGATGTTTCCAAGCTTTGAAGAATTTTAAAAGATTGTTGTGAAATTCCCCAACACCAAATTTTTCAAAAACATTTTTTTTCCCTATTTCCCACTTTCATTAAATGTCCACGAATAATCCGGAGGATGTTCATATAGCGCCATCTGGTGTCAAGAAACGAAAGTAGGGTTGAGATCCTTTTACGACGTACACGTACGATTTAAGACCACATCTTTATTACTTTATAACGTCCTATATATTCTTCGCAAAAATTTCCCGAGGGTCTTCACCGTTATTAATTCTGACAACTTACTGTTTTAATGATAAATTTTATAAGCGTTATAAGTCGAGTGCGAGCGTATAAAAGGACTCTACGTAATGCACTACTCCCTCTTGTTTGAAACATAATATTTACACCAAAGTGAAATTTATCCATTTCGATAATCTCTTAGATCTTTGCTTCTTGTCTTACGTTGCTGCCTCCCAATTCCCAAGAGCATTTTTTGAAAATTGAATTTACCGAAAACCACTTCGAAAGGTGAGTTTTGGTGTTTTCTTGGCGATTATCAAATTTGGGTCAGGTAAAACAAGTTGTATTATAATTTGAAATTAGTCGAAATTACTTTGTGATCAATACTGCAGGTTTGGTGAAGAAAATTTAAAAAAAATATATGCGTCAAACATAAACTGCAATTATATTTTAATACTGCAACATAGTTCATAGTAACGCAACATATTTCATGGAAAGGAAATGCATTGATCGTTTTTGTCGCAACACGAAATACATTTGGTAATATAAGCAAAAACGCATTTCACTACTGCATTTGACACTAAATTATAAAATATAGAGACTAGTGTATTTCACAATTTATTTGAAACTACATACTTACAAAAGTTATGAGTGCTACATTGTATTGAATGAAATTGATGCATTTTTGAATTTTCAACGTTATGTCATTACCAGTTCTAATTTATTTATTGAATATTTTAGATTTTTTTAGATTCAGAATTGGGATTTTTTTAAACCTTGAAATTAGGAAATATAGCATGGCTTTTGGCATTTTACAATTCATGGAATATAAATTGTAAAATGCATTTTTCAACGCACTCAAACTAAGCTTACATTACAGTGTACATACGCAATACATTCTCCAACACGCATAATATATCGCAATATACATTCTATAATGCATTACAAACTGCTTAGACACACATTTTAAAATGCATTTTCAAATGTTTTTGTCAATACAGTTCGAAACTAAATATGTCTCAATCACCGTACATTTTAAAATGTATTTTCCAATGCATGTCTTACTTATAATGCATTTCTAAATGCCTTACCATTATATGTGGGAAGTGCAGATAGTGTTGAAAAATACTGTATTTGCACGAAATATAAAATACAATTATATCTTAACGTTGAAACATAAGTATTTCATAGAGCAGTACAGTATACGAGCTCATATTTCGTAAATTTTTATAATTATAATCCATATGTTTTTAATTTATTTGCAAATGCTCGTACTGATTCAGAAATGCTGAAATATATTTCCTGTTGTTCAAGTTGTTTAAATTGATTTATTACCGATTGTATTTTGATACCCCAATCAAAATTTGTCCAAATTCAGTATTTCGACATTGATATCGTTCAATTGTCACCATATTGTAATGCCATCAAAGCTATATTTATTATTGCGATACAAGGTCATGGGACAAATCATCTTAAAGTTGACGCATGTATCTCAACCCTGATTGCACGTATCCAATTTCCGAAAGACAATTAGTCTCTAATAGTAGCTTCTCGTCCACCAAATTGGACGTAAATTAATTCGGATTTTCGGGTCATCAATCAATGGCCAATTTCTGGATTAAATATCAAAAAGTTGGACTGGCCATTGGTCAGCTGAACAATGACCACACACATTCTCCCTTCTGTCAATCAGAAAAATTCTCATTTCTTGGACTCGAGTCTTTTGTCACCAGTCTTGCTGAGTCAGCCAATAGGGTCGTGGGAACCGGAAGTGGGTTATTGGGCGCCACCTGGTGGCGCTGGCAGCGTGTAAGTGTGGTTTGAAACCATTCTCAGATTTTTCTCATCACATTAAAACAGCAATGAGCGCCCCCTATCTCCCCCAATAACAGGCACGAATTGCATTTTCACCATCATAAATATTGGGCAAATATTTTTCCATTGTTTTCGAGTGTGTTCTCTGATGATAACAATAATGTTTTCCTTGGACACTCGGTAATTATGCCAGTGTTGTTTCGAGGTTCGTAATGAGAAACGAGCTTAGGGGGGAAAAGGGTTGTTATTATTAAAATGATAGCATTAAGGAGCCCTAGGGGGAGCTGGGGTAATTGTTGCAAAATATTTCAGTGGTTTAGAAATCTTGATTCGCTAGATGGCGCTAGTATTGCATTAGTTTTGATTTTGTAGACATATCAGAATGAGTATGTTGTCATATATTCCCAACCCATATGGGAAAAAATATATATTAAGAATGTATATTTTCTGGACATATTATCCATGTATTGAAAATATACGAAAATTGGCCTGATTTACATGTAATATATGGGGAATCTAATTATTATATCGCATCCATACATTACAAATCTATGAAATATGTCAAGAAAATATGATGTATAATATATTGTGTCATGTAAAAATAAATATATGGCACAATATGTGGGGAATATATTGAACATATACACACACTATGTATTATTTCTTGACTTAATTTTATCCCAAATAAGAGTTTACATTAAATATACATTTCCAACTTGCTTTTACACAAATATTTTGGTAATAATATATAATGTAGACATACATTATACAGACTGTATTCACTATATATTAAGAATATATATATATATATATATATATGTAAGTGTGTCTAAATACGAGTACTTAGTTGAGCTAAGCAGCCATATGTTTCATTATGATCGAAGTCGAATAAAAAATATTTCTTCTTTAATTTTGCGAATTTTTTAGTGTTACATTTCGTAGTATTTATAAATTTAATTTAAGTTGGAATAAGCAGTGATTAAGTATGCTTTCTAATTTCCCCTATTTTAACTTAGATATATAAGTATTTTTAAATACGACTTCATAATTGGGCTAAGCAGCCATATGTTTCATAAGTTCAAATATTTGAATTTTTTAGTTTCGTATTTTCTACTATTTATAAATACGATTTTGGTTGGGATAAGCAGTATTATGTTTCTTGAAGTTCATAAATGCGGTTTTAGATTCTTAAATTTTATATTAATGATTTTAATTTGATATTGATTTTATATTGAATTGAATTGAATATTAAATATAAATATAATTTTTTGACTTACAATATCTTGAAACAGACGAATGTATAGTGCGAATCAATAGTATTTCAACATAAATATGTTAAAATTAATTTTGGAAAATAGGACAATGCATTTTTTAATCGATCTGGTGTATTTCAAGGACAACACTGTATTTCTAACACTGTGTTTCTAATAATAAAGATACTTAATCGTTAATGTTTTTTAAGTAAACCGAAACTATACAAGAAGAAATCTTGTTCAGGTGTTTCTGATTTCACCTACAGCACATTTTTCGGATTTTCTTAGTATCAAAGGTTCCTCGAAAGGTCGAAAACCCAATTCCCCATCCCCAAAAAGCCAAAAAGTGCACTATATTTTCAAAATATTAGGTAATATTTCATGCAAATATCGGACGAGGGTGTACTTAAGGTTAAATAAGATTACCGGGTGGCAAATTCCCCCCCCCCCCCAAAAAAAACAACTACAACTCGGTTTAAGTACATCCAAAATACCGGTTGTTCCCCTTTATTTTTGGGGGTTATTTATAGGAGGGGTCCAAAGCGGGACCCCAACTTATAATTTAGGATTCACGAGAAATAACGCCATTTCGTGCGAAATTTACGCCTAAACATGAAGAATTTATTGGCGAAATTTTAGAGGTGGTTTTTAAAACTTTCAAAAATGTTAACCCCATCATGTACATTGTAGGAAATGAAAGGAAAAATTAACTCAAAATATCTTTGTAAAATGTGTAGCTTGGAGTAATAATTGCTTGTTTTATGTTTATCTTAACGAGATGTTAATTACATGTCAAATTTTACAAATTAAATTACAAGTTAAATTGTTTAAAATCCTTCTAAAATTCTCCTTTATTTCAAAATGGCGTCACTAGTTTATGCATAAAACATAATTAAACATGCACTAATTATTTCGACTTACACTATAGTTCTAGAATACACTCGAATACACTAGTTCTAGAATACACTCGAATACACTAGTTCTAGAATACACTTGAATACACTATAGTTCTAGAATACACTTGAATACACTAGTTCTAGAATACACTTGAATACACTAGTTCTAGAATACACTTGAATACACTAGTTCTAATATCTAAGAAAATGTTGTTTATTTACATACTGCGCTTATATATTCGCCCTATCGACTTATAAACGTATCGATATTCGGTATACTTGTGCTTTCAATTCAACATGTATTAAAGTCATTACATGTCCTTTTCATGAATATCTTACTCTTATGTGAAAAGTCAAAAGGAAAGTTTAATATTTGTCACAAGGTTGATATTATGCATTACATAAGTCATAAGAACGATACATCTTTCCTAAGTCGGAAGGACGATATTGTATCACTTCTAGGTCAATATTATAAATTTATAAGTCAAAATTATGACTGTGAACAATTTACTCTAAGTATTTACAATTTATAAATGATACAACATCGTCTTTGTTACTTAGGAAATGTATGTATCGTCCTTCTGACTTATGACATGCATAATATCATCCTTGTAACAATTATTAAATCATCCTTTTGACTTTCACATGTTGTAAGTGTAGCTTATACATGTAAGGTAAACATACGCTCTCGTATATAACAATATTTCCTGTCGTATACAAATTAAATACTGCACTTTGGACTTACAAGTATAGTGCAAACGTTTGACCTTTGACTTACAGTATATCGTTGAACTTAAGCTTATGTAATCGTCCTTGTGACGTATAACATATATGCAAATATATGATATTGTCCTTGTGACGTATAACATATATGCCCATATCATATATCGTCCTTTTGACTAATGAAATACATTATATCGTCCTACTGACTTATACAGATGTATAAGCTACATATACACTATTGTTCTTTCGACTTATAATCTTTACAAACTCGTCCTTCTGCAGTATACTCAAATGCTCAAAGTTTTTCTGCATTACTTAGGAAAGGTATTGTATCATTATTCTGACTTATGAAATGCACAACACCATCCTTGACACAAATATTAAATATTCGTTTTGACTTTCATATAAGTGTGGCTTATACAGTACATGTAAGGTATACATACGATTTCTTTTATAACAAAATATTACCTGTGATATAGAAATTATAAGATTGCACTTTGAACTTATGACTAATGCAAACGTTGATTTGATCGTTCAACTTAAGCTTATGAAACGTATGTCATAATACTTATGACGTATAACATGCATATGATATCGTCCTTCTTACTTATGAAAAACGCTATATCGTACTAATGAGTTATGAAATTCATTATATCGCCCTACTAAGTTATACAGATGTAAAAGCTTCATATACATTATTGTTATCTCAACTTATAATCTTTACAAACTTTATAAACTTATCGATACACCGCATACTTATTCTTTGGACTCAGAAATTATAAATACTCAGCATAAATTATACATGCTCATAATTTTGACTTAAAATCTATAATATTGCCCTTCTGACTTATAAGATATACAATATCGTCCTTCTGACTTAGGAAATGCATAATATCATCCATGTGACAAATATTAAATCTTCTGTTTTGACTTTCGTATAAGTGTACATGTACGTGTACATATCAAATACTCTCGTATAATAACAATGTTGCACTTTGGACTTACAACTGTTACTAGTAGTGCAAACTTTGACTTGTAAATTGTTCAACTTAAGCTTATGAAACGTATATTATAGTCCTTATGACGTATCACATATATGCCCATATGATATCGTCCTATACTGCATGACTTATACAGATGTATAAGCTACATATACACTATATTGTTCACTCGACTTATAATCTTTACAAACTTGTCCTTTTGACTTTTTTATTTTTTATTTGCTGTTTTTTTTGCTAATAATCAACTGTTCCTCCCATGTTTTTATCTTATGTAATAAAGCGGCACGCCATTATAAATTTGGTAATAAATCCGTAAAATTTGACGTTTATTATATGTGCGCTATAAATTGCGTGTTTGCGCCCAACTTTATAAGTTCGCCGATAAAGTACATATCATTTTAAAAGATAATAAATACATTGTGCGTGCGATTGACCGCAGGGCAAAGGGTTTATAGAAACAAAAAAAAATTATACAAAATTTGCTTTTACTCACTGATAAAATTTCCGAAATCTCAGTCAATTTAATAGTCAGCCTTCTCCTATAATCAAGCTTCGAAACTTATAAAAAAAACAGCAATTTTCTCGGTGAAGACGTTATTATTACATCGGTAGCACCTTATAAATGGGCTTTTACAATACGAAAACTACTTTATAATTTTCGAAGAATTTGTTTAGCAAAAATGGCTAGAGGCAGTTTATGGGGAAAGTTTATAAGTGTTGTCTTATCACAGTCTGTTTTGATGTCTTGACCAATAGTTTAAATATTTTCAAGTTTCATATAAATATCTAGCTGAATAAACCCTAAAATCTTTCACAAATCCTTTAAAAATTCTTTCTTTATAAAGATGTTGAAAAGTTTAAAAATTATATGAAATGATCTGACAGTATACTCAAGTGCTTTAAACGTCATTGCTTCTTAAATAAATGTTTGTAAGTATTTATAAGTAAAGATGTTTGAATATTTTCAAAATCATCTAATAAATATTTATACAAATTTTAAAAAGTTAAAACTTAAGTAGATAAATATTTATTAAATGATTTTGAAAATATGCAAACAAATGTTTATAAATATTTATAAGTCAAAATGTTTTAATATTTTCAAAATCATTTAATAAATATTTATCTGGTTAAGCTTTACAATTATAGCTTAACCAAGTAAATATCATTCGAAATATCTTTTATTAAATGATTTCAAAAATATTCAAACAAATGTTTGTAAATTTTTATAAGTGAAGATGTTTGAATATTTTCACTGATGTTTTGAAAATTCCTTGTTGTCAAGTCAAGATATTTGAATACCTTTACAACTTTTTAAACATTGAATTTGAGTGCACGTAGACTAAAAGTGAAAAATCTTCTAAAAATTATTAGAAAGTCTTCTGAATTAATAAACCTGATAATATATTCAAAAGTGTTTAGACTCCTTGTTCCTTAAATATATTTGATATTTGATATATTTAAAAGATATATTAAATATATTTTAAAAATATTTGATAAATATTTATCTGTTTAAGTTTTACGATTTATTCACATGTTTTGAAAATTCCTCGTTTATAAATCAAGATGATTGAATATTTTTATCAACTTTTTACGTATCGAATTTGAGTGCTCTACATTTTTAAAATTTTGAATAGATTTGGAAAGATTTTTAAACGATTTGAAAGATTTTGAACGTTTGAATGTTTTAACAATTATGTACTGGTACTGTAAAATAATATTTTTATGAAAACCCTTTAAATCTATGCAAATGTATTAAATATTTGGAAATACCTGTATTTTTGAGTTAAGATTTTAAATCATGTAAAAAGCTTTTACATACATGTACATGAAGATACAGATATTCTAGAATGTCCCAAATGTTTCAAACGCTATTTAGAACCAAGCTTTATCGTATGAATACAGAACACTTGTAAATCTTTCATAAATTTCGGTTTTTATTAATTTTTTAATATTTTGAAAGTTCGCATCAAAACGGTGGTTAGTTTGTGCAAATCAGCTAATATAGTGCGTTCAACTACCGCTAAATGCAATCGTCCCATCAGCCTATTTCGACCACCTGAGGAAGCAACAGCAGACATTTTTGGCAAATATAAATTTCGGTTTTTGTTCATTTTTAAATATTTTAAAAGGTCGCATCAAAACGGGGGTTAGTTTATGCAAATCAGCTAATATAGTGCGTTAAACTTACAATAAATGCAACCGTCCCACCCGCGTATTCTGACCACCAGAGGGAGCAATAGCAGACATTTTTGGTTATTTTACTGCCAAATACTCCCACCAGGTGTCAGCACCTGCTTCCTGCTTCGGACTGCACATGTAGACGGCTAAGTAAGACGCTAACCTGCGTTCATAATTTGTGCGGAATTAAAGTAAGTTGACATTAAGCCAGGCTTAAGTCATCCATTTGGAAGTAATCTCGACCCAGGTCTTTTCTCACCGAAATGAGCAAATGTACCAGGACAACCTCGAGCCTAATTGAATTACTGCGAATTAGCCTCTCTCTCTCAACGCGTGACCTTTGACCCTCCTCGGTCCCCGGGGTCGTAAATCTAGGGGTCAGGACCCCCAACCAAGGGGGGTCGACCGAAAACAATAAGGGAAAAAAACAATAAAGCATCGAAATAATAATCCTTTGATCAAATTCGGACACCTGCAGATTTTCGCTGGATTATCGAAATACTAATCTGATTAAGGAGTTTCAAAAATCCCCAAATTCAGATTTATTGACGAACAAAATGGCGTCGTTAAGTCCATTAGCAACCATTGCCAAATTGCAGTGTGGGAACTAAAGTCCATCTACGTGTATCTGAAATTTACATTTTATATTTCTGTTCATTATTGTACATTAATGATACTAATGGTTGGTAATTAGTTGAATTGAATTGAATGTAAAATGTTTTTACGATATCTTGTCAATAGTTGATGAATGTTTTACGAGGAAATGCATGTCATTATTAAAAAAGCTGTTTTAATTTTTTTTTTTTCCAATATCGAATTAACCTCAAATTCAGCATTGATTTTCATGTGCACCATAAAACCACCGATTAAATGCAAATTTAAAATCGTCGATTAAATCAAGTTAAATCGCACGAGTAAACTACAGAGCGCAGATTACAGAACTTTATATCGCCGTTTAATGCACAGTTAAACCGTAATTTAATCGCTGATTATTTCGCCGTAAATCGTAATTTAATCGCCAAATGCATTGCAGTCAAATTGCTGATAACAGCGCTGTTTAATCGTACGTTAGAGTGCTGTTTCATCGCTAATAAATGCCGATTAACGAACAATGAAATAGCCGATTAAAACACAATTACATCGCAGTTTAATCGCTGATTGTTTCGCATTTTAATCGCAGATTACAGTGCATTAAATCGACGATTAAAGACCAAGTTAAATCACCTATTAAAGACCTAATTTAATTGCTAATAAGTTCTGTTTCACGAACAATTAAATCGGCGATTAAATCATAATTACATCGCAGTTTAATCGCCGATTGGATCGAATTTTAATCGCAGATTAAAGTGCATTAAATCGCCGATTAAATACCAAGTTAAATCGCAATTTAATCGCCAAATACATGTAGATCGAAAATCAATTTAATCATAGATTAAATCACAATTTAATCGTCAAATGTATTGCATTCAATTGCTGATAACAGTGCCATTTAATCACAGTAAATTGCTAATGAGTTGCTAATGAGTACCGATTAACGAACAATTAAATCGACGATTAAATCATAATTACATCGCAGTTAATCGCCGTTTGGATCGAATTTAAATCGCAGATTAATGTGCATTAAATCGCCGATTAAATACCAAGTTAAATCGTAATTTAATCGCCAAATACATGTAGATCGAAAATACATTTTAATCGTAGATTAAATCGCAATTTAATCGTCAAATGTATTGCATTCAATTGCTGATAACAGTGCTATTTAATCACAGATTAAATTTAATTGCTAAGGAGTACCGATTAACGAACAATTAAATCGGCGATTAAACAACAATTACATCGCTATTGGTCGCATTTTAACCTCCGATTTCTTTGCATAAAATCGTCGATTAAGGGCCCAGTTAACTAGTAGTTTAATCGGCAAGTAGGTCGAAATTCCTATCATTATGGCAGCGCAATTTAATCACCTAATAGGGTCTAATGAATTTTATTACTAAACAATTACATATGCGATTAAAATGCATTCAAATCTTAGGTTAAGAGCAATTTAATTTCCGATCAAATCTAAAGTGTCCAGTTTTTGCATCAGTAATTTCCGTGTCATTTTATTCCCATTGTAGGTGATTAATAAACTGACGTTCTAAACATCTTTTCTTATTGTGCAATCGCTTAATCTCGATTAGATCGACGTTAAACTGCACGATCACGATTATCGTATCCCTTCAGTCATCCGTTTTTTGCCACATTTTTTTTGATTGTCACCGAAACTCATTTTTTGACGATAATAATCGCATTACGTCTTACGGTGTTGTTGAACGAGCTTCATGTTTTTAGCATGGGTGCGCAATTTCCTGCTTGGTCATACATTGAAAAAAATCATTTTCTCAGGTTTGTCAGCCTCCATTTTTTGTCCAATGGAAGCCATTTTGGTATGGGATTAGCTGGTCTTTTCGCTAATGATAATGGTTCGTTGCTAAGTGGTCTCTGGCACTGAGGCCCATATTAAAAAAGGCCCTTTCTTTGTTCAGCCCCTGGTGGCGGCCATTAAAAGGGCCCTAACAAAAGGCAGATTTGCCGAGATTAATTTCCGCGACAACAATGGCTCCCTATGGAACTTCCGGGTCATCTTTTAGGTCCCTTCCCCTAGCCCTAACCCAAAAGCTGACCCCTTCCGAATCCTTAATCCTAACCTTTATCAACGGTTTCCTTTTTCAACGTGGATGCGCAATGAGTTTCAACGTGATTACGAAGTCCAGGTTGAAGCTCCGAAAATCAGGCATATTGACATTGTGAAATTTTGAAATTACACTGAATTATGAAATTATATCCCAACTTTATCAACGGTTTCCTTCATTAAATCATTTCCTTATAAGACACGCATTGGAAAATACGTTTCAAAATGTCTGTAGATTGAGATAAATTTAGTTTCAAACTGCATTGACTAATGTACTTGAAAATGCATTTCCGAATGCATTTTAAAACGTGTTTGAACAAGTGTTTGAAGCACTTTGTAATGCATTATAGAATGCGTTATAAGACATGCATTTAAAAATGTCTGAACCCATGTGGAAAACTGACATGTGAATAATACATTATAAATATACTGATATATATTCGTAATATATTCCGCATATATTTAAAAAAGAAGGAATTGT
>JAQGAF010004800.1:0-13442 GCA_034687865.1 Kryphioiulus occultus
ACAGCATCCACTTCCTTTCCCTTGTTTAACGAACTATGGATATCATGAATAAAAAGTGCCATCTGGGTTTCGCAAGAACGTCCCTTTCTGAAACCATGTTGATTGTCACTGATTAATCGTTCACGATTAAGGTGATCCATGACTTTTGAATAAATTATATGTTCCAGTAGCTTAACAACAATCAAGGTGAGGGACACGGGTCGATAGTTGCTTGGAGTTTTGGAACATCCTGCCTTAAAAATAGGGCAAACGTTCGCTGAATGTCAATTTTCCCAGTATGTCAGAGTTGCTATTGTATTTTGAGCTTGCAATACAACGCCTTATGTTCATGGTAGTTTACAGGGTGAAATGTAGATCTGTACAACTGTCGTCTAATAGTTTTATATGCCTCTAGTCGGACCCCCTTCTTTTCCTCTCTTGTTCTCTCCCTCTCTCGAGTTGTTCTTGTTGGAGAGTTTGTTCCATGATATCCCTGCTGACGGCTCGGGACAGCTTGATTCCTGCCCTAGCAGGAGGATTGAAACTGTCAGCGATTAACTTGGACGCAACTACATCAGGCAGCCCGATGATCAGTTTGTTGATGGTCTTCCTTTTTTCTGCCAGCAGAACGCCACATTTCCCCGATAACTGGAAAATATTGGTGTCGTCATGATGTGATGATCCCTCTCGGAACTGGAGAGAAAATTTCCCCTGGATGAATTTAACTGTTATATAGAGTTCTTTTTCGTATATGCAATGAATCATGGCGACTCGAGATGTTTCATCTTGCTTCAGCACCTGGGACAAGATGTACAACGAGAGGACCCTTAGACTGAGTTCTTTAAGAATTCTGAGGCGTGATCCACCCTTTAGTTGTTGGACCTCCAAAGTTTCAGAATGAAGAGCCCGTAGCCCTTCCCAAGTCAACCCCTCAATGACATCCACTAATATGACTGCTGCTGTTGTGAGGGGTGTTAACTGGTGAGCCGCCGACGGCTTGGTGTAGATGGATGGTAGTTTCTCTTATAAATCTGCAGTATCGGACCAAACTCCCAAGATGTGCAGGTGCGAGCTTCCGGATTTTGGCATCTATAGATTCTAGATGTGTAGAGGTGGTTAAGGTCTAATGAGGGTCTTCTGAGGCCGACATCACAAGAAATCTCTCGTCGCTAAAAGGGTTGCTTGATTTTGGTTTCACAATATGGAACCGCCATCTGGTGTCATTGAGAAACTGAGCAATGATTTCCCTGACCTCCTGACAGGACAGAAATACCTTCATAACCACTATGCCAAAGCTGGCGCAGAGACTTGGCAAATTTTGGAGGAACTTGTGAATCAAAAGATGATATCGGGTCGGGGACCTCTCAGCATCGAAGGTCACAATCTTATATCTTCTTCTTGTTAGGGCGATGTAAGTTAGATCATGACTCAGATCGTTGGGGCCCAGCACCGTGCTATCGATGTCCCTCAGTCGATCGTGTGCGTTGCAACAGTTCCCAATGAGGGCAGGCGGGATGTAAGCTGTGGGGTGTTGTTCGGGCAAGTCCTTCGCTCTCACTAGTGAGTTGTTCTGGGAAACAGATGAAGAAGCAGGTTGAGAACCGCACCGGGGGCTTCCGCAGCACACAACATGTGGAATTTCTCATGCTGATCCGGCAAAACGGGGCATACATCCATGCTGAGGAAGATGGCGGCATATTTAGAGGCTGCTGACGATATACTAGCTAGGGGCCTATAACAATGATCCAGGTGGTGTAAATTGAACTCAGGTAATTGTGTATACTCTTCTTTACCATTTACCCGCGACCCCCAGAAACTAAAACGTTTAGCATCCATAGGGACAAGGTAAGTGGGGCACGTTGTTTTCTTAACTGTGATGTCCTCCTCCAAAGGACCGAGTCTTTTCCATCTCCTTGTAACTTCAAACTGCTCAGGATAAACCTGCCAATCAACCAATTGTAGGAACGCTTCAGCATCCTCTGAACCAGTTCTCCAGTCCTGGAAATCTTGTTCATCTCTTATCTTTGCAATTTCCTTCCTTAATACACCCTTTTCCTTAACCGAGGTCGCCCTCTCGAGGTTGGACTGAAGTCTTCTCTTTACACTAACAATGGAATCCCCTACGAAGCACTTAACAGGAAGGAGTATATTTCCTCTGTTGACTTGGGAGTATCGCATGCTGAACATTTGTAGAACGATATTTTTAACTCCAACTATCTGTATAGGTTCTGATGAGTGTTTTGGAGTGATGTTTCCAATATCATACACATCTTTCAATTTCCCGCAGGCAACTACTGCCGAGCAGAAAGAATTTATTGGAAATGTCAAGGTTGACAACGGCGGCATAAGTCCGTACTGGCTCCACTGGGTCCAATATTGCATAAGCTTTCGAGATTCACCAAAACCTTCCAAGAAGGATAGGGCAATATCCACCACTTGTGAGAGAGATACAGTACACAGTTCAGAGATGCTGCATTTAGTGTCCAGGGAGGGACCCGGCTGCCCCGATGTGTTGTATCTGTTGTTTGTCCCTTTGTATGCCATAGAAAATGCCAGGGAGCGACCGATCTTGGAAGCCACTGCGTGTAGGATTCCCTGTTTGGTTGCCCAGGTGTCATCAAAGATACTGATAGTAGGTTGCACTGTGAGTGGTCCTATGGATGGTATAATCCGCGGAGCCTGAGCGTGGGTCAACTCCATGGGCTGGTAGGTGGGTGGCTCCAACAGATCTGTGTCAGTTTCGTCAATCAACTGTGTGCATCCACCACACTTATAGACTAAACCAAGGAACGGTTCAGACAACTGGATGTTGGCATCTGAGTAAAGAGATACTAAAGACGCTGCGTAATTCATGTCTTCTTGGTAGAAGATGGTATAATCTCCGGCTGACCTGTTGTATTTGGACATCCTAGTGCTCGAGAATGTCATGTGAGTGGTGATCGTTGTTTTCGTGTTGAGACACGATGAGTGCTGCCTAATCACATCCCGAAGTCTATGATACATGCTGCCTCCCGAGAATTGAACATCGAGCGCTAATTGAACCATCTCCCCTGGGAGCCCCTTCTCCTCTGCCAAGATGCGTATAAGTTGCCTTAGGTGGACTGCTGTATCCTCTTGCCAAGCGTATATCTCACCAAGACGTCTCACTGCCTTGACTCCAAAACTTGCCTCCACATCCATAAGGGCTGAGGAATCTCCAATTGGCTAGTGTGGTTTGTTCACATGGCATGGGCATTGTTACGCCAGTGATAGGCAATCCCCACGAGTCGTCTCTCATTTTTTGAGCTATGATCTGTGAGCAGGTCCCGCGTGACACTGAATATTTGTCTAGCCATTGATCCGCACTCATCAACGGTCCTTTCAAGATTTTATCCACCCAGCCCCTGTACTCCTCATCCTTTCTTAATATAATCGTCAATACAGTTGTTGGCTCCAGTTCTGGTGTCAAACGCATAAGTGACCGTGAGTTGTCAAACATGCCAGTTAGGTGATCGATTGCCCCTGGGTTACTGCACCTATTTATCTCATTAGCCAACCTTGGGTTGAGTGGTTTCATGTTGACAAGATCTTCAATCAGTCGTTGTTGATATTCTTCGTAGTTCAGTTTGAAATAATCTGTTAACATGGGGTTGGTTGTCACAAGTGCCAACGCCTTGTGGATCCTATGTTTAAGAATGTTTTCTGCTCTGGTGGGTAGTTTTTGGTTGATGGAGTATGGGTCCTTGACTAGCATGAGGAAGTGTTTCTTCTCTGTGTATTCTGGAGAGATCAGTTTTCCGAAGTGTTCCCAGATACCTGGATAATTCTCCATGATAAAAAGTCCAAGAGATAGTTGTTGAGTGAGACGGTCCGGATGCCCTCTTACAGCGAGATTGGAGTAGAATGTACCTGGAAACCCGCCAAGGATTCTATTCAAAAAGAGTAGCGCCGGTTGTTCCTCTAACGATCGGGATACCCACTGCCTTCGTTCGAGGTGATGTGAGAACTCAAAAAGGAACATGATGAATGCAGTATCAGGTGTCAGGCAACGAGCAGCAAGGGCTTCTGCAGAGGTTGCAATAGAAGTGATTTCACTGTTTAGAGTAGGTATTGTGTCATTGATGTCAGCATTTAGGTGCATGGCCTTTTTGATTCCATTTGGGACGCATGCCCCTTTCCAATAATACTCTTTGGAATAAGCAAGCAAATTCAATGACATCCATGTTTCTTCGGGTTTAATAGTCAACCCAACGCGGCCAAACGTGTCTGTCAGATCAGCCAGATGCTGCTCCGCGTATTCCAACACGCTCATCTGCCCTCTTAAAGGGTCTCCCTCCTCAGGGATGGCTGCTTTGTCCACTTGGTTATCCCCTTGACCCAGAAGAGAGATGCTAACGCCTGTCTCATCAGCGGTGAATGTTATAAGCATCCCTGTAGCTAGAGTCCAGCCTTTTTGCCTCATCCCCTCAAAACCACCCGTATGTAATGTGTGGCAAAACTGTCAAGGAAGAGGGTAACCATCCTGCCCCTCTTCAGGCCTGGAGCTCCTTTGGTTTACTAACACTGTGGAAGTAGCGTTGATGTGGTGCGCACTGCTGAAAAGGCCAGGTGTTCCAAATGGGTTGTCCAACTCACAAAATAGTGGGTTTACCCATTCGTCCTTGATTGTCATGTTCCACTTCGAGAAATCAATGTTAATTGTGACAATGGTTTTCCCTGTCTGGGTGGGTGGTCTGGCCATTTCTTGCAGTCTCTTTTCAAGTTGGGCCTGATCCAGAGTCATGGACTGCATATCGTTGTATTTGAAAACAGTCTGCAACATTTGCTTCAATAACAGTCTGAGTTAGCCGGACAAGATAGGTCTGCCACACGAAGAATCTTCCTTTATCCGAGAGTTCCCCCTCCTTGATGGTTGCACCCATGACTCTTTCAAGATAGGGTAGGGTATTTGTTGACATCTGATGGAGTGCTTGGTCGATATCACTCGGATTCCCCTTTAGGAACCGCAACAACAGACGTGTTTCTTCTGGAGTATTTCCTACATCTGGTCTTTTCTCTGGTTCTCTGTAAAACTTTCTAAATTTGGTCTTCCACCCGTTGAGAGAGGGTGACAATGCCTTGTCGGATAGTAGGTCAACCATGTCGATATGCTTGTCCAATTCCAGATTCTTCCTGAGGTGGTGTGGCCCAGTCCTGCCACCGAACAGCCCCAGCGCCTTCAGAGGATGGAAACGTTTCCCCTTCAATGATCAGGGGCCATATCATAATCGAGGGGGGGGCCATGATCCATGTTTTTGGTGCCAGGAACGGCAGAAGATTTTCAAGAATTGAGCTCTTGTTGCAATGGCCATTTCAGGGCAAAATTCTTTTGTCCCCTGCCCTAAGTCCCTTAGTTGGGTTAGTCCTGCTTCGGAGTCTATAAACGGGTGTCCAAATATTTTCGCGATACCCGCCAACTCGAGTATGTCATGAACTTGTTGGTCATTTCCATATTCCAATGGAAGAGGGGCTAAAAACTGCAGAATCCGGTCGGTGTTGGTGGGGAATTCTTGTGTCATCGCTGATGTTATACTATTATACAGTGTAGTGTGGTGAAGATCGTCAGAAACAGCGTTCACGCGAGCAATTGAGAACGGTTCGAAGCACTTAATCACTTTGTAGAAGGAATTCTTTAACTCTCGTCGTAGTTGTTTTCCCTCAAACAGCCAATTGTGGACAGTCAGATGGTGTTGAATTGTAGGGTGGAAGTAATCCTGGAGCCAGATGTAGTGCATAACCGAGAACTCCGGACTGTTGATAATCCAATACTGATAGGAGCAATGCCTGGGGGGCCGCCAGTGTTTGTCCTTTATAGGAGCTAAAGGGGCACAAGCATCTGAAGAACATTGCGTGCGAGTCACAGTAAAGGTTATCTGTCAACTTGATCAGACCACGGTGAGTGCCGCACATTTTATCTTTGAGTCTTTTTGCAACACACTTCCTGTAGTAGTATTGGGGCAGAATTGAACAACTCAGAGCTTCCGCCAGTTTGTTCGCTTCTGGTTGGAAGGCTTTGTTAGTCCAATGTTCCTTAGAGATTTTAAATCCTAGATCCGCACAGGAACTATGAAAGTTGAATTGTTTGGCTACATCCGGTCTTTTCTCTTCATGGATATTCAGTTCTAAACAGTCATGGAGGGAATTGTTATTTGTGCATTTAACACTCTGGTGATCTTATTATAATATGGCAATCTTGTTAACATATCACGTAAATCGTCGAAGACCAAGGGAGTCCTTAAGTGGGAATCACAAGTGTAGCCGTTCATCTTGATGGGTAACCCAAAAATGGTCGACGTAGCTAGGGGAATCAAGTACCGCAATGCGTCCTATTTTACCTGGAGCGAAATATCTTTATTGGGTTATTGGATTTGTTTACGATTTTGTATCGCACCGTACACAATGGACACGCTGAAGTGTCGATAGCGGGCGATGGGGAGAGTAGATGAACCCCGACAAAAGCGAATAAGGTAAAATCAGTGAAGGAACCGTTTGAGGAACGAACACTTAAAACTTTATTCTTTCTTTACAGAGAACAAGACTGCTTCAACTCAGCATGAACGATAGTCAGACCAACTGCCGGGTTTAGGAGGACTGGAGGTATTTATACCCTTTTTCTTAAATGACGACACTGATGACCTACAAAGATAGATCATGTCTGGGCGGTGTCGCCCTCTATGGGCGGCAACGGTAGCCCTCTGCCTTACACAATCCCCCAAATGTTAGGCTATGCAGAAAATTTCTAAAAAGGCAGTACTGAAACAGGTGATAACAGTGATAAAAGTAGTGAATAATACTGTGAAGTAAACGACACATGTAAAATATAGCAAAATAGTAAAAGTGAACATATGTAAGGTGCTAAAGGCACTGGCACAAGGAACACATGGCGTGGGTTGAGACCCAATGAAA
This sequence comes from Kryphioiulus occultus, assembly GCA_034687865.1. Classification (NCBI taxonomy): domain Eukaryota; kingdom Metazoa; phylum Arthropoda; class Diplopoda; order Julida; family Julidae; genus Kryphioiulus; species Kryphioiulus occultus. The sequence continues at coordinate 6,904 of JAQGAF010004800.1, forward strand.
ATAACTGGTGATAATAGTGATAAAAGTAGTGAATAATATGGTGAAGTAAACGGTACATGTACAGAAACAGCAAATAGTAAAATTGAATATATGTAGGGTGCAAAAGGCACGGGCACCAGGAACACATGGGGTGGGTTGAGACCCAATGAAAAATATAAAAATTCCATGCTGTGGTAACGTTGCATGGTATCATCCTGGTTGACCTGGCACTTGGAGAGGTCCCATTGATGATGAAGAAATGCGCTAGTCTAGTGCGGTTGGTTGGGTGGATCGGTGTATCATGTTGGTTTGAACCAATATTTCCAGCGGTGTCAATGGGGTTGGTGCGGGGGGATGACCTGTGGATGTGAAGCGCCTGGATGGGGGGATTTGGTAGGCCCCATCCCAATGGCCAAAGCAATAGTAACATTTGTGGCGTTGTACCAGGAAATAGTTGCAGGCTTCTTTGCCACGGCCGGGACGGGGACAGTTGCGTAGTAGCTGCCACGCTCCATAATCTGGGTCTGTTGGTACTGGTTCTAAGAACTGGGGCTTCCGATCGAGATCAATGTGCCTGGATACATAAAGTTGGTATTTAAGTAGGCGGTCTTGGTGGGTGGTTATATTAGGTGGTTGGGTCACGAGGTATTGGTGGAGGACAAACGGTTTGGCAGGGTCCGCGGTGGCAATGGACCAGAAGCGCCCGGTACAGTTATATGCCAGACGCCTGGATGGCTGTGGACCAGACTTTTGGTGTGAGGGACGCGGGGCTTCTGGAGCTGGTAACGGGGCGGTACGCGCCTGTGTCGCGGGCTTACGCGGGTAGGAGGCGGGGGTGTTGCTGTTCGCGGACGCCTCTTCGTCGGGGTGTGTGGGGCGCGTGTGCGGGTGGCTGCAGCTGGTTTTGTCCTTCATCGGGCGGGGGGGGGGCGTACGGTTGGTCTTCCTCATCGGAGGACCTGGTCTGGACACGACGGTCCACTGGCGATAGTTCATGTCTCGGATATATTATGGGCGAGTGGCGGGGACGTTTGGTTGGTGACACGTGCTCGTCCTCTGGTTCGGCGGGGTTGGCCTGTCTAGGCGATCCTGCCCCACTACCCCGTGGAGTGGTTGGGGTTTGGGGGCTCGTGGCGTGTGGTGATGTGTTGCTACCTTCCCGTTGTGGGGACGGCCATTCACTTGCGCACGTGATTTGTAAGGTTGGGGGGGTGCTGGCGACGGGTGTCGTGGAACGAGGACAACTTACGGTTGCGGTGGTGATAGTATCGGCAGGTGTTGCTCGCGGGGAAGATCGCCGGAGTGCCGTGCCCGAGGTTGAAGGTTGCGGGGAATCGGGCGTCGGGGTTACTTGGCGCTGGATTGCGCCTGGTGGTGTGGTTGTGCGTTGGGGTGTTGTGGGTTCGGTCGCTGCTCTGGTGGTGTCGTGGGCTGCGGAGATGTCACCTGCGAGGAGAGTTGGCTGTGTTGCGATGGTGACTGGGAGGTGAGCGCAGGGCACGTCGCCATGTGATTCGCGGCTCGCTGTAACAGGGTTTCTAGCCGTTGTATGTCGGTCAACATGGCAGCGTGCTCGGCTGTCACCGCCTGTAGTTGGAGCTTGGCCTCGATGCGTCGGTCCTTTTCGACCTCGAAGTTGGCCAGTATAAACTGACGATCTCTAAGGCATGTAGCGACAGACTCCAGAGCCGTGGAAATGTCGACCGAGCCGACGTCGGGGGACGGCACCCTCAGCCATCACCTGTACCATACGGCATAGTGGCTGTATCACCTCATGTAGTTTGGCGATGACTGTGATAATGGCCTCCATACTGAAATCAGGAGTAGGCACGGGGACAGGTGTAATCCCAGGTGTCGGCTAGGTACCGAAGGCCGGTGCTTGCCTTCTGAGGATGTCTGCCGGGGTATCGGGAGAGGCGGTGAAAGGCGTATCGTCATCCTGCCTTTGTTGACGCAACTGGTCAGTTATTTGGGCAAGTCTTTCAGTGGTCAGCGGAGCGTATCTACCTTTTCTTGCAGTGGTGGTGGTGTCATGGAAGCTGGCCAGCCACGATGGTGTTGGTTCCGACCGCACAAAGTGTTGCGCCATGGAGGATTCGGAGAACAAAGACTGTTGGGATCGGTCCGCATGCACCTGTAGGCGCGAGAGGTGTTGAAGCGGAAAGAGACCCGGACAGCGTGATAGGCGGGGGGCGGGTACACGGATGGCGATCGCAGCGCCCGCTGGGCGTGCGCGAGGCTGTTTTAGCCGGAGCGCCATAGTGTGGTGGAGCGGGGGCGGGGCGAACCGAAAAGCGTGGCAATTTGAATCAAGTGTAGACGGGTGTATGATTATGTAGTTAATGTGGAGGCTGTGGTGGGGCCAATTTTCGAAGCCGACATATTCGCATAACAAGTCATTGTCGGTTTCGACTTCGCCGTTATTATGAAACGACGGGGATAAAATTTGGTCATATGATTTTCCCAAGGATGTAGGCCAGCCTTTGTCCCGCAGCACCTGAGCTGCTCTGTCCAATTTATAGAATACGGTGCGTTCAGCATTGTCGCGGAGCGGGTGGTTGTGGTTGAGTTCTCGTAACTCAATGAAATGCGCAACAGTGATGTGGCTGTGTAGATACTGGCGGACTTTGGGATCAGCGATACTCTGTTGATCGACAAATTCAGCGACCATTGCCCAGAAGACGCGGACCACTGGTGCCGAGAATTCAGTGTGCAAGGCGCGGAAGGTGTCCGCCAGGTTTACCATGATGACGGACTGAAAGCGTGCGGGGGTCCGAATTGCTCGACCGGAACGGGATACCACTGTGGTTGGTGGATCGGGGAGTGGGGTTGGAGAGGGGGGTTGTACGGTGACGGAACCAGTGCCGGGGACGTCGGGCATGGTAGGGGTGGTCCGCGGCTTAGTTTTGCGGGCCAACCGCAAGATAGGTTGTAGTGGTGGAGCGAGAGGATCATCGGGGGAGTGAACCGGGGTTAGGTCTGAGGCATTGTACTTGCCCATGGAGATCCCTCTTGTGGGATCCCATAGTTCGTAGATTGTCGGGGACAGTTTTCGGTGCACTGTATAGGCCCCATCACGACGGGGGGCGAGCTTGGCAGAAAAACCCATTTGGGCACTACTGTGCGGGTGGGTGTGAACGAGTACCTGGTCCCTCACCGCTAGATCGGGGAGTACCGTTCGTTCGTTGTGGGTGAGCCGTCGTTGATCTTGGACGGACTCGATTCGGGATTGGATGTCCAGAAGGTGAGAGGAAACGTCCGACAGAAAAGCGCTGAACGTGTTTCCTATGTAAATAGGATCGGCACATGCCGCATGAAAAGCTATCATGTTGTCATGGGGCGATCGGGGAAGACGGCTTGGAATTCATGGCCCAACGAATGACGGGGATGTGGGTGTCCCAGGTGTCATGATGAAGGCCAACTTCTATGGATAATTTCACTTTTAAATCACGGTGTTTCCGTTCCACCGGGTTGGCCTGTGGGTGGTACTGGGCGACATGTTGTAGGGAGAAACCCATAGCGACTGCGGTCTGCTTTAGGATGACTGACAGGAACTGTGGACTGTTGTCAGCCGTGACTACCTTGAGCGTGCCATAGCGAAGACAGATTTCATTGACCAAGATCTTCGCAATGGTATCCGCCTTGGAATCGGGTACTGGGAAGAGTTCCACGAATCCCGAGGTAGTATCGCAAACGGTAAAAAGGAAGTGGTTACCCTTTGGTGTGGTTGACAGAGGACCGACCATGTCCACACTGAGATTTTCGAAACGTGGTAGTACTGGAGGCGACGACATCGGGGTTGTGTCGGGGGTGCATGCAATCTTGTATTTCTGGCACGTGGGGCAATCATGGACATTGTCCTGTACTTGCTGCCGTAATCCGTGCCAGAAATATTTCATGGTAATGCGACTAATGGTGGCGGCGACCCCAGGGTGACCAGCTTCGGACGTGTCGTGGTTCCACTCGATGACGCGAGTTTGTAAGGAGTATGGAACGACCAGCCTGGGTTCGTCGCTGTCCACCATACGCAACGTTCGATAAAGGACCCCTTGCACCAGAAGGTACCCACGGCCAATGTGGGTACGACATTCGATGTCGTCCTGGTCGTGGTGGCCTTCCAGGGCGGTAAAGAAAGGCAGTAAGTCCTTGTCCATGAGTTGTAGGACCCGAAAATCGGACGAGGACAGGGGTTTCTCGTCGACGAGAAAGGCATGGATAAGCACCACAGGTTCCTTAACACCTGTGGGTCGGGAAAGAAGCTCAGCAAGCGTATTTAGTTTGCCGGGGATATGTTCAATGGTGAAGACAAACTGTTGTATGTACATACTCCACCGTGCGAGGCGGCCAGAGGGGGTTTTGTTGGCGATAAGCCATCGGAGGGGGCTGTGGTCTGTGTGGACCACAAACTGAAGACCATTGATGTAACCCCTAAACTTTTTGATGGCCCAAATAACTGCGAGGGCCTCCTTTTCTGTGGGTGAATAGTTAGCCTGCGCTTTGTTGAATGATTTGGAGGCGTATTCGATGACGCGCATGTCCTCCTTGTCGCCTTGGGCCAAGAAGGCCCCCATGGTCTCATGGCTAGCATCGGTAAAAATGTGGAATACTTCTAGAAAATTGGGTTGGGCGAGTACTGGGGCATGGCACAAGCGGTTCTTAAGTTCGTTGAAGGCGACGAGGCACGGTTGGTCAAATACGAAGGGTACATCTTTGCGTAGTAATTGGTGTAAAGGAGCAGCCACAGTAGACAGATCGGGGATGAACTTGGCAAACCACTTGCAGGATGCCAAAAAGGATTTCACCTGGTGAATGTCGGAGGGTGGTCGAAGCGCGACAATCGCCTGCACCTTGGCCGCATCGGAGCTAATACCATCAGGGGAGAGAATGTGGCCCAAAAAAGGTAATTTGGACATGAAAAATCGACATTTTCGTCGTTTGAGTCCAAAGTTGGTGGCCCTCAGGTGCGCGAAAACACGCTGCATGGCCTCCAGATTTGCCTCAAACGTGTCGCTGACCACCAGAAGGTCATCCTGATATACCCTGGCTAGGATACCTGGTATACTGGCTAGAAGGGCGTCGACAACGCGCTGGCAATGGGCCGAGGAATTTCTCGCCCCCATAGGCATTTGGGTGTAACAGAATGTCCCCGACGGGGTTATTGTAGTGAATAGTTTTTGACAATCGTCATGTATAGGGATCTGCCAATAGCAATTGGTCAGATCCATTGACGACATAAAAGGTTTTCCTTTGATTTCAGCGAGTATCTGGTCGATGCACGGGATCGGGTAATAATCAGGTACGGTGACTTTATTGAGCGCGCGAAAGTCAGTGACAAGGCGCATGTCGTCCATAGCCCCTGGTTTTGGAATCAAGAGAGATGGGGCCGCCCATTCTGATGTTACCGGTTTAAGGTAGCCTTTAGCGATCATCTCCGCGACAATGCTCTGCATTTGTGCGCGCCGTTTGGGAGACTGGGAGTATAATTTGGTGGCCACCGGGACGGCATTCGGTAGGATGGAAATGCGTTGAGCGGGGACATTGGCGGGGCTGGTAGGCTCCGCAAATATCTCCGCCTGACTAGTGAGGCAGTTGTTGACGCACCGGCACTGGGCACTTGTCAAGTGGGTGGCCTCATTGTCTCTCAATGTTACCGAGGTGATTTCTATCGAGCATATAATGGGGGATATCGAGGATGTGTGCGGGGCCTCCGGAGGTGGGGCCTGCGGTTGGAGCGACCGAAAATCAAGGAGCACCCCGACATCTGACATCAAATCGGTTCCGAGTAATAGAACCCCATCCACATATGCCGGAACTAAATGTAGGACAATGGGGTGAGATTGTCCGGCGAGGTCGATGATGGTGTGGGCAATGAACAGTTTGTGCGGGGATGGTGACTGATCTGCCAGTTGCACCATCCGGGTGACTGGGGTCATGGGGACCCCAGCAGTTACCATTTGTTGGTATGGTGTGCGACCGGCCACTGACGTGTTTGACCCAGAGTCGAAGATGGCGTCAACCGGAATGCCTGCAATGGCGCAGGGCGTCGTAACGGGGTAGGAAATGGGTCCTCGTCGTGGTCTGCCAGCTCGACAATGCGAGTGGAGTGAGAGAGGACCTCGACCACTGAACGCAGGGCGGGGATGGCCCTGCTCATATGTGGGGATTGTGGAGTAAGGAACGGAGACGGTAGACGGGGCCCATCGTGCGGAGCAGAGGCAGGCAGACTGCGTGACCGCACGGGTGGATCGCCGCCGCAGCGTCGGGGTGATTCGAGCGAGGCCGCATGAGGGGGCTCCTGTAAAAGTGGTGGTCGAGATAGGGAGGCCATCGTCGCTTCAGCGACCGCTTATCGCTGTTGTAAGTCGGCGATGGTGGCTTGATAGGTAACGGTATGAGAGCGCTCGGCGGAGATAACCGAGTGAAGGAACCGTTTGAGGAACGAACATTTAAAACTTTATTCTTTCTTTACAGAGAACAAGACTCCTTCAACTCAGCATGAACGATAGTCAGACCAACTGCCGGGTTTAGGAGGACTGGAGGTATTTATACCCTTTTTCTTA
>JAQGAF010004801.1:0-13436 GCA_034687865.1 Kryphioiulus occultus
TAAAAATAACCGCAAAAACGGAAAAAATGGACAAATTCCACGAAAACATTTGGCCAGGTGTAAGGCTCACCCTTAATCAACTTAAATGGACTTGGCTCCTTCAGTATTACTGGAACCATCCATTTAAATTGGTTTCGCAAAGAAATCTTTGTCACACAAAACAAACGTATGTTTGTAATTTCGACAATTGAATGCCCAGCCTCTATAAGTTCACCAGATGCGGGAATATCCACATACATGTAAGTTTTTCTCAGACCTAACAAACCCATTAGGGTAGGCTTCCCACCACAGCTTTTAGAGGTTTTCCAAATGTCTATGGTCAACTTGCAAAGTGTAGACATAACAACGTTGCGTTTGATGTAATTTCTTCATAAAAGCGGTTATTCTTGATCACTCAATAAGTACTGAAGGAGCACATTCACTTTAGGTTGATGAATTAGTTCTAATTACCCGCTAAAAGACAAAAGAAAACTTATCGTTTCTGTTACCAACGGCAGTAACAACAGCACGGGTGCCGCCATCTAGCAGCCACATATGGCATCGCTTTTCTTCTTTTTTCTTTCAGCGGGTAATTAAAACTAATTCATCAACCTAAAGTGAATGTGGCCCTTCAGTACTTATTAAGCGATCAAGAATAACAGTTTTTACGAAGACATTGTCATCAAACGCAACGATGTCATGTTTGCAATTTCGACAATAGAATCCCAACCTCTAATAGTTGGGCAGAGGTGAGGAACCTCCCTTTGAGGGTCATGACCTTGGATGTCACAGTTCAGCTCACGCAATCCTGACTGCTGGAATCATTGACAATTTCCCACAGATGGCGCTGCCTGTCCGGAGTCACGTGATGTCCCACGAACTTGGTTCTCATGCGACAGGCATCAAACACGGGTTCGCCGCAGTTGAAGGCATCATAGTGCGAGGGGGCGACACCTATCATCTGTGCGCAGTAAGCGGTGACGAAAGCGTACTCTACGGGCACGATGGCCCTTCTGGTCGAAGCGTCGTAGAGCTCGCCCACGATGTCCCCGGACATGACGTATCCTGCCCCGGCCACGAACGGAGGATGTCCTATGACCATGGGCACCCTGACCCCGTTGAGGTCAAAGGGCGCCGGCGCCATCTTCTGCTTGATGCAGCCTCCGATCCAACGGCGCTCCCGATGGGCACGCAAGAAGTCCGCTAGGAGTCGCACGTTCACGAAGACGTCGTCGTCGGTCTTCATGACGTAGTCGACGCCATGACAGCGCTTGTTCGCCCAATTCAAGCCCATGACAGACTTTATGGACAGGTTGTTGTAGGAGTCAACAAAGCTGCCTTGGACTATGTCACCAAACTCTCGGTGTTCTACTTCCAATGCCGTCTGCTGGAGCGCCTCTTGTGGCAAACCTAGCAAAAACCGAACTACGACCACTGCTGCGCCGGTCACTCCGTGCCCATTGGCCCATGTGCGGCGAATGGCGTAGCGCCGCTCGGAGTGACCAGGGGCCGAACTCACCAGGATGAGAAGGAACTTGTCCTTTTTAAGATGACGGTCTCCCTTTTCAAGATGGCGGTCTCCATTTTCAAAATGGCGGCCTCCATCGTCAAGATGGCGGCTTTCGGCACACCCGTCGCTGCCGCCGATGACGTAGTCGAAGTGCGCGTGCTCCAGGTCGTCACGTGACGGTGATGACGTCTTGGAGGCCACCACGAACTGCATGCTGGGAGATTGGCGCGCTGCATCGTGGGGGATTATTGCGCGTGCGGGACGGAGGCCCGAGTGGGACGCTAGCAGGAAAATGGCGCTTACGACGATTCCAGTGCACAAGATGGATTTCCGGTGGCGTTGGAACGATTTGAACTTGGCGTATGCACGACGTGCTACCAGTCTGGAATTGAAAAATAGCACGAAAATAAACATTTTTTGGTTGTCACTTTTGGTGTAATCACTTTTGGGACACACACTATACTAAAATTCAGAATTGGGATTATCACTTTTGGGACACAGTTGAACCTGTCTAAACTAATATCCTCCCCAAACTAATATTCAGCATTGGGATTATCACTTTTGGACACAGTTTAACCTGTCTATATTAAAATCCTCCCTAAGCTAATATTCAGCATTGAGGATGTGCAAAGCATGCAAAATGTATTTCTGTCCTTATTTTAATTTACTCGAACATTTCCTAAAATTAAAAAAAAAATACAAAAAAAGTTCAGAAAATTATCCTAAAAGCATGTTATAAGCGTCTTAAAGTATTCCAAATTGCAGGGTGACCCCATGTAAACGTGTGTCAGGGAAATTAAAAAGTCTGGAAAAATGAATTTAGTTTGAAAAATGCAGGGAAATTAAACATTGATAGATTTTACAAATCTATTGGTTAATGCAAAAATCAAGAGATGACGAGCAATTCCGTGTAATAAATTGATACTGAAATTACTAAAATTAATCTTAATTTGCTGCTTGCTAATGAAAATTTGTGTTCAATCTCCTGTTCTCCTTCAACAATTTTTTGACATTTTTCAATTTTTAACATGTTTTAACAAATGTCTTAACATGTTTCGATTCAACTCAATTGTGGTATTTGTTTACATAGTTTAACTATATTTTTGTCTTTACGTGGTTGGCATTTTGAAATAGTCGTAAATTTCCTGATGCTTTGGCTGGTAGGCTTTTTAATAAAATCGCTAAAAAATAACTTGTATGGAAATTAGGGAAATGTGGTACTTATTATAATAGTAATTTAATTTTGAGTGAAAATTTGTTCCCGAAATGCCAACCAAGTAAAGAAAAAAATATAGTTAAACTATGAAAACAAATACCTCAATTGAGTTGAATTTTTTTTAGATATTTTATTAAAAAGTCCACTAGCCAAAGCATCAGGGAATTTACCAACTGTAGCTGAATAAAATAATCTTATCTCCTACCTCAAAGCATCGTGATATTCACTCCTCAATATTGACGATATTTTCACGAATGTAAACTGCATTTTAGGTGCCAAAAAACCTCGTTAAAACACTCACATCATAAAATAGCAAGTATTGTTTAGTCTCAAGGCGCGTCCAGGCTATTAACTGCTAGACGGAGTCTTCAAGGTGCCAACATCAGAGCTCAATACAATAACTTGCAGCATAGCTTTAACTTGACCCAGTGGGACTCCGTAGATTTTGTGCTAGTTCGCAGAAGGGCAACTGAGCAATTTTGTCGTAAAAACATCAAGGTGTGTGTGCTTTTTCTAAACTTCAAATAAACCTGTTGTTGTTTCAATGTCATGGATGGCAAACACCATGCTGCTCTTTCATGGTTTCATGGTCAAAAATAATTAAGTTGAAAGAAAAACATGTAAATCTTTTATTCTCAAAACTGGGTAGATGTTCAACCAATATTGTTTTTGGTGACTAAACGAGTGCTTGAATGTTTTGCAAAAAAAAAGAATTTTTAAACGTTTACTAGATGCCACCAAGGAAATACATTTCAAATACATTGTGAAATGCTTTACGAATTGCAAAATATATTTCAAATGCGTTGGTCGTTTTTAACGCAACATGGGACACATTTGGGACACATTGCTACAATGCATTATAACATATACACTGTATTGACTTGTAATTTTCACGCTGTATTTGAAACTACATACTTACAAAGCTATGTGTGCTGCATTGAATTGGATGAAACTGATGTATTTTTTTGAATTTTAAACTTTATTTCATTGTCAGTCCTAATTTATTTATTGAATATTTTAGATGTTTTTAAAATTCAGAATTGGGATTTTTTAAAACCTTCAAATTATGAAATATATAGCTGACTTTTGACATTTTACAATGCATGGAGTATAAATTGTAAAATACAATTTTTAAATGCAACCAATACATTACACTATGCATTCCATAATGCATTATAAATTGATTAAAACACATTTTAAAATGGATTCAGAAATGAATTTTCAAATTTATTTGTCAGTACAGTTTGAAACTAAATTTGTCTCAATCTACAGACATTTTAAACTGTATTTTCCAATGCATGGCCTATAATGCATTTATAAATGCATTACAATTACCCGTGGGTGCTGTTTAAGAAATTTGTTGATTCATGTAACAATTTTTAAAACAAGGCCATTTTCAGATGATGTCTCAGCCTGTGTCATCACGTGATTTGTAAATATCACCGTCTTTGGTATTGTTGGACTTCCTCAGTACTGGACTAACTTCTTATTTATTTTCTAAAAGCTCTGTGAATTTCACATGAAATATGCAACACCGAGAAAACGCCATCGATCAATTTAATACGAAAAATGGGGTTTAGAGAGCCATCTTTACCTTCGATGATAAAAAAGCAATAAAGGGAGATTTACTTTCACACATTTTCAAGATACAACGGAAATATGCCTATACCTCATAGCTTTTGGGAAAAGATATTTGGTAAATACACATAAATTGGTTTGGAAAATTTCAGATTTGAAAATATCAAGGGTGAGCAAAAAGTCTACAAATGTACTTCCTCAACAGTATTTTACAAATATCAATTTCGAAAAATTTGTAAGAGTTACAAGGGTGTTTAAAACAGTTTTTAAAAAATTAATTTTTGTTAACTCAAAAGGTGCGTTTACCCTATAAGTAACAAAATGTGTTACACTATATTGTAAAGTTATACAACTTGTTTGCAAATGAGAAGGACAAATGTTATTTAACAACTATTTGTACTGACACCCACGTAAACGAGTGAGTGTTATATAACAAGTTGTCAAAACAGAGTTAAAAACTAATTTGTTATATAACAGTGCCTCGTCATATAGTGTAAACGCACCTTTACAGTTTAAAACAAAATATTTTTTGTAACTCTAAAGGTGCGTTTACACTTTGTAACAAAACCTTTTACATTATAATGCAAAGTTATACAACTTGTTTGAAAATGAGAAGAACAAATGTTATTTAACAACTATTTGTATTGACGACCCACGTGATCGTGTGGGTGTTATATAACAAGTTGTCAAAACAGAGTTGAAAACTAATTTGTGATAAAGTGTAAACGCAGCTTTACAGTTTAAAAAAATTAATTTTTGTAATGAGGGTGGACTTTCTGATCTGTATGCATTCCACACATTTTTGTCATAACGTTTAAAGCAAAGGTGCAGTTCGCATACAGTGGGTGTAATTTGGACCTTACTTTAATTATACAGCAGTTAGCATATTTCATAGTTTTAGTTCAGTTCTGGAATAGTTAGAATAACTGCATAAATATTCGTGCTAGTGCAAAACTGACAGATGTCGCCATATTGTGCTGTGACGTAATTTACGAACGCTCCCCAAGGGTACTACTTCAACGTAATGATGAATTTAATAGGCCTCGTATGGGAATTAATGCTCACATGGACGAAGTTGAGTAATGATTTTCGTGCCAGGCTTGTGCGCATGCGCGTAACACTCCCAGGACTCTTGTTAGGGTAACCATGGCAACCCGCAATTTTTGCATTTGATCAATGGGCGAAAACGAGAGGACGACGTAATTTATTTTATTATTTCGCGAATAAATATACGGAAAAGATCTTAATAGCGTTCAAATTACACCGTGAGGGTTTCTGGATCCGAAATCGATGGGGGATTCTTGATGATTCAAGAAAAATTGATCAGTTTCATGGAAAGCAAACAGTTTCGTGGCAGAAATTTATTGGAGAAATTATTAAAATTTATGATAATCGAGGTACAGTCGATATTAAATCACGAGTATTCTTGCCAAAGCTGTGAATGCAGGGGCCAAATTTTGTACTTTCACAACGTTGTGTTTTTCTCTGTTGCGTTTTTAATTCGTCAACCACGCCCCGATAAACGCAACGTTGTGAAAGTCCAAAATTTGGCCCCAGGTCTGGCCAATTTCTCGTATCGCATTTATATTTCATCCAAAATTGTCAAAATTGTTATTTTTGTGACAACAAATAATTTTCGCGATAATTTTAGCTCATAAAAGTTATACTAAAGCGAATAATACGACCACAACTTTTTAATGACAACTTAGATTGGATGAGTGTTTTGCATTTATACCTCATCCAAAATTGTCAAAATTGTTATCTTTGTGACATGAAATAGTTTTCGCGATAATTTTAGCTCATTAAAGTTATAATAAAGTGAATGATATGAACACAACGTTTTATGACAATTTAGATTGAATGAGTGTATTGCATTTATACTTCATCCAAAATTGTCAAAATTGTTATTTTTGTGACATGAAATAGTTTTCGCGATAATTTTAGCTCATTAAAGTTATAATAAAGTGAATGATATTAACACAACTTTTATGACAATTTAGATTGGATGCGAGCATTGCATTTATACAGTGTACCTGATCCAAAATTATCAAAATTGTTATTTTCGTGAAATCAAATAGTGTTTTCACGATAGTTACCTTATTTGAAACTATTTAGGTTAGGAAATAAGCTTAAGACAATATTTGCCACTCACCTGAAAATCCAAGATGCTGGATAGAAACATGATTTTTCGCCCATTTCTCAAAAACGAACCGAAAAATGGTGTCTTCTTAAAGCACGAATTTGCTTTTGCACATATCCTTTAAATCTCGTTAATCGAATACCTGAAATTCAGATACATTATTAGACAAACAATGCTGCTGGTACACTGTACACGAGAAACATTCGTTGGTTAATTTCCCCCCTTGAACATTTTTGAAGCCAAGCTCCAAAAGGTGAATGTCCTAAATTACACGATGTGCATTTTAACAGGGTGCCAAGCTTCTTACATCAACTTCTTACCGAGAAACCTCTACTGTAAACTCGTTTTCTCCAATTTTTTTTTTCTTCTCTTCGTCCATTCTGCAGGATGACCTAATTCGACCTCGTTTAATTAGGTTGCTCTGACGCGAAATGCTCTAGTGCACAATAATCCCACTATTTATAACAGTGCAATTAACTGACGAGAAAACACTGGTAACGATTAATTAATGAGAAGCACGGTATAATTAACGCCTTTTCGGATGGTCGATCACAATTCAATTTATGCTAATGAAGCTAGGCAGTTTCCGTTGAAAACTTCTTCAAATTCCTTTATTTTTCCCCCCCTCTATTGTGGAATTAAAAACCACAAAAGGTGCGTTTACACCATATACATGTACATGACGAGTTTTATAACAAGTTGTACAACGGAGTTCAAAACTAACTTGTTATACTACAGTGTTTTCTGATAAACTAGTAGTGTAAACGCACCTTTATTGCAAAGTCAACGAAAATTGAGTAATTAGGGGTAAGTTGGCATAAATTGAAATTTAATGGTGGCTGGTGACTTTGCGACTAATTAGCAATCAATTTGTTGATATTAAACTAGTTGTAAAGTCGTGTTTTCGCCAATTTTTTAATGACTTCAAAGTTGACGTTCAAGTATTATGTCATCATGTCATCATCTGGGGGAGGGGTCACAAAGTGGCCAAATAATGATGTCATTCAATTCAATGACTTGACACCATTGTCATCATTGCTGTTTTATAAAATTTATGTTAAAATCCATCATTAGTACTCCAGTTTTACAAAAGTTCGATTACTGTATTTTTAATAATTTTTCGCATCATTCGTTTTAAATCATTCCCTTATTATTACTTTTATGAGCTCAAATTCATTATTTGTGATCAAATTTTTGACGAAATGGAAAAATTTTTGGTAAATAATTACGTCATCATTTTTGGCAATAATGACAAATGATAACATATTGGTAGTAAACTGTTTGCAATCTCTTATGGAAGAAATAATTGTGAAATGATTGCATGATTGCAAGATTAATTGCAACAGTTTACGATCAGAACCGATCACTAGTGGCAAATACACCACCATAGTCAGCAGTGATCACAAAATATCAATTTACTATAAATTTATCAGCAATCTTTAAGTTTCCAATCAAGTTTACACCAGTTTGAAATTAGTTTGCAATCAACGAATTAGACAACTACAAGTTGAGGTAGCTAGGGAGACCAAATTACCATGAGTATTGCAACTAGTTAGCAATCATTTGTCACATTAATGTCTCTTGAACTGCAACCAAACTTGTCGCAAAATTGTTCATTTTAAACAAATATCATCAGTTTGCAATCAGTCTCACAATCCCTTTGCAATCAGCGGATATACCTCGTAATATTCTCCCTGCTCCGAATATGCCCAAAATGCTTAACTTTCGAAATATATGTATGTTTCCCCCAATTTTTTTTTGTATGTTTTTGTGTTTATTTGGGCTTCTACAGATTTACCTTTCAATATCGATACTGCTATTACCAATTTCCTTTTCAAAACTGAAATGGATATTACTAATTTTCTTTTCAATATTGATATTGCCAATTTTCTCATCATAAAATGGAAAAACATATATATGTATAATTTGAAATTACCAATTTTCCTTTCAATATTGATATTTATAATTTGATATTGCCAATTTCTCTTTTAATGATAATCTTGATATTGCCAATTTTCCTTTCAATATTGGTAATGATATTGCCAATTTTCCTAGCCTAAATTATCCCAACATCAACTAGTTAAAAATGTAATTTCCGATTTGGCTGCCCCTAACCGTCAGGCAATCACTGCCAGCCTTGGAGCAGTTAGGAGAAGCCCACTTTCTCACGGTGTCTATGGCGAAGCTGGGTAGCAGCAGGGCATATTCCGTAGCATGGCCAATTTGTTCATTAGTTTGTTCATCAAATGCATGTTAATTAGTTTCTGCTAAGAAATATCGAGCGAAAGCAAAGTACTCAAGAAAAGCACACAGAAATTAAGGTGACGTATGTCCGGAGGGCGTCTTCCTGTTTGATGAGAAACTTAATCTTCCGGTTGGAAACCCAGGAGGATGGACCACATTCCCGGAAGCGAACCAATCAGATAGCGAAATAAAATATGGGCCGAAAACACGTGGATTTTTCATGCAGATTCTCATGCAGGACTTTAAATCAATATTTTATGAAGGAATGAGAGAAATACGAATTAGGTTCCTCCTCACTTCACTCGTAATATATGCTAAAACTAGTTACACGTGGCGCATTAAAGCTGGAAACAGAACAAACTCCCTATTAAGATCACACGTGTCTCCTAAACCTCTGAAAACCTCCCTAGAGCGGGCACTCAAGTTCTATTGACGGGAGCAACAATGCTTCGCCACTCTTATGATAGGAAAATGGCAATATCCATATCAATTTGAAAGGAAAATTGGCAATATCAAATTATCAATATTGACAAGAAAATTGGCAACATAAAATTGTCAATATTGACAAAAAATTAGTAATATCAATATTGAATGGAAAATTGGTAATGGTAATATCAAATTTGAAAGGGAAATTAGTAATATGATTATTTAAAAGAAAATTGGTAATATCAAATTATCAATATTTACAAAAAATTGGTAATATCAAATTATAAATATTGAACACAAATTGGTAATATTAATATTGAATGAAAAATTGGTAATGGTAATATCAAATTTGAAAGGGAAATTAGTAACATGAATATTTAAAAGAAAATTGGTAATATCAAATCATCAATACAGACAAAAAATGGTAATATCAAATTATAAAAAATGAAAAAAATTGGTAATATCAAGTTTGAATGGGAAATTAGTAATGGTAATATCAAATTTGAAAGGGAAATTAGTAACATGAATATTTAAAAGAAAATTGGTAATGTCAAATTATAAATATCAATAGTGAAAGGCAAATGGGTAAAAAATAGTATCAATAATCATATTGAAAGGAAAATGTGGTAAAATCAAGGCAATACGCCGGACCCATCTTGGACTACAACACAATGGGCACGGCATTTCAAGTTCTCAGCGCCATCTATCGCTCATTCTGCACAACTATTAGTCAATTGTGATTCCCTACAACAAAATGGCGTACAAAATAGGGCTTTGACGCTCAAGAGTGCCTCCTATGCCCTGTAGTTTCTGACTTATTAATTTTTATGCCCAAATTTGGAGTTTACGAAATTAAGTAGAGCTACAAGCAAGGAGGTTTTCTTTATTCCTAAATCTGTTCTCATAACAGCCTGCATTTATGTTTCTAGGCCTAATGTCGTTACAATGTACAGATATTAAAATCTGGCAGTAAAAGTGGATGCTTGTTCTATAAATAGACTAGTTTTATAAAACCTCAATGAAATCCACAGCTGACTTCTACGTTTTGTGTACTTGTAAACGTTTCTGAAATATCGATCGATTAATTGGAAAATACATTTATCGATAGATTTTAATCAGGTTTTTTTCTACGTTTGTAGCAATTCATACTGTGTTATAAAAACTCTTACTAATGTAATTATCAGGACGTGATACATGGAGCTTTCGGCCATAATTAACGACCAATCTTCTGATATTTTTTTTTACTTTTTCCTCTTTTTATAATTAAATACGATAAGATTCCTGCCAATAAAAAATTAAGGTTTGGATAACGTTTTCGTGTAGTGGTAAGCAAATAGTGGTATAGATAATTTTTTCTGGTCATGGAAAAAACATCGATTTTTTCCAGGTGGCAATAAAATTACGGCAAAAAGATCAATTCGTGTTTTTTATCAGTTTGGCCATCATCCAGAATCTATATTTTTTGAAATAGAATTTCCTTGAAAGCATTTTTGTTTTTGGATATTTTTCCATAGTGTCACCATAGAGCCAGTACAGTAAACAACAAAAACACCTTATTGAGTTAAAATTGACACTCAATAATTAAAGTAAATAAAAGATATCGAGAATATTAAAACTACACTGTACTTTGACCTTATTATTGAGTTAATATTTCCATCTGACAGAAATAAATAAAAAAAATGAAAAATATCACGAATATCACAAACACCTCGTGCGTTGTGACCTTATAATGGAGTTCATATTTCCAATTGACAGAAATATATTTTAAAACATTAAAAATGTAAGAGGTATAAATAATGCCATGTTATAACTGATGTAATATTTCCACCTGACAAATATATTTACAAAATTAAAATACCTCTTGTATTTTTACGTTAAAATTGAGTTAATATTTTTAATTGACAGAAATATGTTTTAAAATAATACCATGAATATAAAAAATACCTCGTGTATGTTTACGTTATAATTGAGATAATATTTGCATTTGATAGATATATATTTTAAAACATTAAAAATGCCAAGAATTTCAAAAATACCTTTTACATTTTTACGTTACAATTGAGTTCAAATTAAAACATTAAAATGCCAAGAATTTCAATAATACCATGTTTTTTTTTACCTCAAAACTAAGTTAACATTTCCAATTGACAGAAATATATCTTAAAAAAATGAAAAATTTAAAGAATATAACGGATATGACATCACGAAAATTCAATGCGTAAATTTAGGAAAATTTTCATTAAGTATCCCTTCAAAAATCTTAATAAATCGTCGTCTTAAAAGCGAACCTTAATTAAAACTGGAACTATATTAAGAAACACATTTTTGTGGCCACAGTGTTTACACGAGTTATTCATTATTAAAATTTCCAAGCAGCATCCCAGAAACACACATGCACCTACATGTATCTCCATGGTCAAAATCTAATCGATTTTCCTTTGTACCCCATCAACAACCAAAAAAAAAACCATGAAAACGGATAATAAACGCAATCTCCGCAATTAATTTTAAAAAATGGAGGCTGTTTTCCTTCTCTTCGTGTCATTTTTGTGTTTTTCATTTCCCCTAGAAGTCGTTTTGGTCATGAAACAGATGACATTACCCCTATCTGATTGTGCACTGCAAGCTTTTTCGTGACTTTCATTGCAAAAGTGCCCCCTTTATGGGTTATTAAGACGAAATGTGCAAAATCTCTGGAGGTGGTTAATGGCTACATCATAATTAAAATTAAAATATTATATCCAACGACGAAGAACAAATGACGATCATAAATACGGGCATCCTGTGCGTAACGGATTAGTGAACTCATGACCCCATCGAGAAAACATATAAACGTAGATTATGGATTTAAATACAGTCATAAATTTGCATTTAGCGAATAAATATGGCTGATAAATACGTGTTCTTTCACGTAAATTAACCCAGGGTTCCTCCATCTTATTTTTCAACTTCACTGACTTTTCCAGGTTTTAAAACAAATTTGCCTGACCAATTACAATGCAAAAATATGGTATATGTTAATATAAGGCAAACTATATTTATTACTTATTAAGTTTATATTGAGTTGATATTTGCATTTGACCGATATATATTTTCAGCATTAAAAATGCCAAGAATTTCAAAAATACCTCGTTTTTTAAACTCAAAACTGAGTTAATATTTCCAATTGACCGAAATATATTTTTAAAAACTGAAAAATGTCAAGAATATCACGGATATGACATCACGAAAACTCACAATGAGTAAATTCAGGAAACTTTTCATTAACGTTTTGAAGTTATAATTGAATTAATATTTCTAATTGACAGAAATGTATTTAAAAAAATTTAAAAGGTCAAGTATATCAAAAAAAACCTTGTGTATTTTTGGGAAATGTATATAGAAACGCATTTTTATTCGGAAAAGGCAAATTTAGATTAGTTTTTTTTTAATTTATCACCAATTTCATTATTAATATATTTCACAGAATTGCCAGACATTTCTTAATTTGAGTGTTAACAAATAAACAGCTATGTAAAACAAACGTATCATGATTTCTTGAATTTCACTAAAATTTTCAAAGTAAATCCATTTTCCCAGACTTTCCAGGCTTTTTTAATTTTCCTGACATAAATACATACGAAGAAACTCTGTAAATTTGGCATATCTTAACTTGCAAATAATACACTTTTATTATGATTTTCTGCAATTTTCTGGTTCTTAAAGATATTAATAAATATGCCAAGATATTTGTTACCCTATTTTGCAATCTGCGCACGTATATTACAATTTCAGAAAATGTTAGGGAAATAAGAAAAGCCTGGAAAAGTGACGGAAAATGGATTCACTTTTTAGAAGTCAGGAAAATTAAAGAAAATCATTGATGCATTTTACATATGTAGTTAAAAATCAAGAAATGACAAGCAATACAGGGGAAGAAATTAATAAAATAAATTAACAATTAAAAACTAACCCTAATTTGCTGTTTCCTAATGAAAGTTTTTGCCATTTAGCTTTTACATGTTTTAACATGTTTCAACTCAACTGCTTGTTTCTTACTGTGTTTTAACTCAGAATAACTATAAAATACCCGTTTCCCTCTAACTATAAAAAGGCATATTTTACATATTTTATTAAAAAGTTACTAGCCAAAGCACCTCAAAACTTACCAACAGGTGGCGCTGCACTGGATCAAACGTGTTGGCATGACATTTCCCGCTGCATAAGCCAATAATTGATTAAATAATTCAACGAAATTGATGGAAAGTTAAGACGAGATAAAAGTGCATTCAATTCAATTCAATTCAACTCAGTACCCTACAATCAGTAAATGAATACCATGTGGTAGGGGGGTGTAATCCATC
>JAQGAF010004802.1:0-13434 GCA_034687865.1 Kryphioiulus occultus
CAGGAAGCTTGACCATCCCATGTCCCCCTGAAGAGCTTCAACCGCAGTGTAGCTGTTTGCCCCCAGGGCTAGGCGACTCGAGTTTTTTTTTGTTTTCCTTCTTCCCGGCAGAGGACGCCACCCACCACGTCGTTGAGTTTAGGCGGGCTTTTCGTCATTTATTCTCGGCGTTCCAATTTCGCAAGATGATGCAGCATCCGAGGTAGGTCGTTATCATTTCGTTACTTTATAATTTATATGGTAATTCGAGATGCGACACTGTACACGAGCGGCAAACCTTTCGGTTCAAAATGGTTGTTGTGAATCCGCTGAATCGCCTAAAATGCCTGAATATCAGTTGTGCCGCAGGCTACATATTAAGTACACTGTAGGTCCCTAGGACTGAGAGAAGTTGCGGGAACGCGTCTTGGGATTTTTTGCAGTTTAACTAACTACTAATTATTAACTGGAAAGGCTATTGATAACAACGAAAGACAGATTTTCAACAGGAAGTCAATTAGCACTTCGTTTTCCAAAAACGCATTTTTCAATAGGAGAAATTACTTAATCCGTCCATTTTTTTTTAATAAATCATCGCAGTATATTTCTTAGATCCTGGCGTAGAATCTGAATGGGAGGGAAGATTGTAGAAAATGCGGATGAAGCACCCGTTAACAATCTTTGGGAAAAACAAATTTTCTATTTTCCCTTCAATATTTTCTGTTAATATAAACTACAAATTAATGATTTGGAAAGGCAAATTTTCATTATGGAATTGCGAGGAGTGTTTTCCAAAGATGATGGTATTTTCGAACCCGACAATTAACTATTTTGGACAAATGACTTATTCTTTAGCAAAATACATTTTGTCCTAGTGTTATCCCGACACAAGATATACGATACCTATAATGTTTATATTTCAATCGCTATTCATAAACCAAGGATATTAACAAAGAAATAACGCGGTAATTGAAAAACGTGGTAATTAATCTCGTTTTCCATTGCTGCGTGGAAAATTTGTGGCGCTGTTATCGCCATTATCTAGGCTGTAAAACTAAATTTTAGTTCGGTGTGTCCAGGGTATTAGAGAAAAAATGATCCTCAGTTGGAATATCATTAGTAAATGCAGAGAAGCCATCTATAGAGCTCTGCAGTGAAACTTTATGATTTCATCTTTCGAGATGTTGTACATCTGATTTTCGGCAATGCTGAGGCTAAGTGAGAGCTACATGTATGAGCAGGGCCCACAGCTGAAGGGTACTCGTAGAAGGCAGAGGGGGGCTGCCTAACATAACCAAATAATTTTTGTGTCGTACATAAGTTCGAAATTCATTGGTGTTAAAAACATTGTACAAGTGTATAATCATTCGACAAGCAACCCCCACGGTCGAACAGCGGGCCTCGAAGGGCCCGCGTAGGATACATAAATTTATATATAATTAGTATGCAGTCAGTGATTTTGCTTGCCTAAAAGATTTCAGATATACTGTATGCCGTTTGTAATTTTGTCAACACACTCAAAAATACTGAAATAAAAGGTGCTTCATAATGGGAACTGGAAGAAGAAAGAAGCTTATACATATTGTATAAAAGCAGATGTCATATTATTTTTTTTTAATTTTTAGGTCAAACTGGATAAACCAAAGTGATTTCTTAACGGTGAACTCTGCGTGTGTCAGTGTGCGTGTGACAATTAACGCGTCTTCGAGTCCAAACGCGAATCTACCCAAAGCGTAGTTTAGCTGTAATTGTGCGCAAAAATGAGTCATCTAGCTGCAGATGTCTCGGGGCAGGATCACAGTAAGAGTCCGGTGGACAACTTTCTTTATTCATTAGCCAGATAAAAAACTAGCTGAAAAAGTCAAAATTGAAGGATTGAATTTATAGTTTGCGCAGTCTCCGTACCGTTGCACTGCGGTGCGGAGATTAGGCATTGAACCCCCATTGGTTGGTAACATGGCGGATTGGGCAACTCCTAGGTTAGTAGTCTTCGAAGCGGTAAGTCCCCCCGCGTGCGGTATTAACTGCACAGGTTCAGATTTAAACTTCTTTCTGATAGCTTGCTTAGCTTAGGATTAGGGCGCCTAGGAGACCCTTTCTGATCGTTAGCTCCAAGATTCCGATCCGTAGGACCTCTGGCATAGGGTTGCCATGTCACCTTGGCCAATTAACTTTTGGAGACGGTTTTGGGGCTCTGGCCCGTGTGGGGTATCATGCCGCTCAGGAGTGTCAGCTGCGGCTTGGCGAGGACATGATGCTGATAACGTAAAATAAATTGATTTTGCGCTATTAAGCATCATGTTTTGGTCAAGCTGCATTGGTCAGGCAGGATTTTTTATAGCTTTTACCCAGGCAGGAGTGTGTATTAATCATTTGCTTTTTTATGACAGTCACTTTCTGGCTATTAAAATACAGAATTAGGGCAGTGTTAGTTAGGAGTGTATTAATCTTGCAATGTTATTGTTTTTGTTTCCATATTCGTTTACAGGGATTGTTGCATTTGTACACTTACAACTGTACATGCAGATGTAATGTGTACAGTTTATGCATTTAGAGCTGTGTGCTTATCATTAATACTGTATATTTTCATATTTTAGCCTGTGGTAGTTGTCTCCTGCTGCAAGCTTCATTTTTTGATACAAATTTTTGTCTTTTTCATGCTGCAAATCGCAACATTTAATGTCTACTCTCCGTTATAATTAAGTTTGACATAACTGCCAGTGCAGCAGAAAAGTCTATAGATGGTGAGTATTGCAGGAAAATAATGAAATATCACGCTTCAGAAGAAATAAACTTGTGGTTTAAGGAGTTACATTTTTTTAATATGCATCTTTTTCTGCATTTTAGGAACTGAGTTTGTAGAAAAGTTCCAGAAATGTTTGCTTAATTTAACTCTTCTGCATTATGGATTGCTTTTAGTTTGGTAAGTTTTCTCTAAAGTTAAGATGAAGTATACATTACATTGTCACCTGGCAATGACATTATTTTACTAGATTATTCGTTCTATGCTGTTCAATTTATCTATTAATTGTCGTTAAGGATGTATTAGTTTCATTGGAACATGATACCACCATAACAGATTCAAGTACATTGACATATACACTTTCACTTATAATTTAATAATCATTGATATCTCCGAGTTCTATAGAACAAAAAGTTTAGAGGTGGTTCGTTAGGAATGCTAGGATGGATATAATAAATAAAAGCAGCCTTTATGGCATTCATTGTTGCTGAAAGTTTGAACAAATATATTTTGTATGACAAAAGTAGACGAGCCATGGATAAAAAGGATATTTAACTTCGAAAACCAAAAATAAATTGTGAAAATCGAGGTAAAATGTGCCAAATTCATAGTTTGCTTTAAATTGTCTGGAAATTTTCCAAAACGTACCTGGAACACTTGGAAAACGCTGGGACATTTAATTGAAGATTAAGTGAAAAGAGCGTGATTTCATGGGACAAACGCGACCTTCCACAACGTAACATGAATTAACATTTGTTATTACATGTAGATAATTCATATTTGCAGTGTAATTTTAACATGGCAACAAGTCTCTGCTATTGTCCTGATTAAGAATTCTTTGAAATTGTCAATATTACTTTACCTATACATAAACAGTGTGTGTGATTGAGACAGCTGATATCAAATGGCGATATAATTTTTTTGCTACAATGTTGCTACTTTGTCTTATGTCACGTGGATTTAATCGAGCAGACCAGTCTTACCCTTCATGCCAAATCCTGTGACCAGCACTCCACATACACTCAATTTCTTAAACGTTTTGAAAAGAAATGTTCTACTTAGACAGTTTACAAATACGTTTATTTGCGACGTCGAATCCGTCTCCCTTGCAAAGTCTTAGAGTACGAGGCATACAAATGCGACTTATAAAACAAGGAGTTCGAGTGATTTTCCATATAGTTCGTTGCTCGTGCATTCACTATAGCTCGGTGCCGCTATGTAAGGAGCCCTTAGACGACCTTATAACCGAATCCATTCTCTTTTCGCTGGCATATAAATTGCTTAAATCTAATATTGCCTTTTTTCTTCCTCCCATTCTGCACCTCGTAACACTCTTCATCTTGCCATTTCTCATTGCTGCCTTTACATTTTTAATGAAACGACTGTTTTTCAATTTTCTTTTCGGCGAAGAGCGCTGTATGCACTTTTAGGCTATTATAAGATTGTATCCTCTGCACGACGGAGTAGGTGCGCGCGTAATATCATCTAGTCAAGATTGCTCGGCAAGAATTCACGCAACAACGAACCTGTTTTACATACATATTGAAAGTTTCGAGCAGTAAACTTAGACTGCGCTTGGATTCACTCCACAATCTTCTTTTTTATAAACCGACAAGAATGAATTATAATACGCCAAAGTTAAGAGATTGCATGCGCCGGGACCGAGTAATGAAAGTGGGCAGAAAAGTAGGAAAAATTTAATTTCAGTTTTGTTAATTTATCGGTTCGTAGAATATCCACGCGCATAAATCTACACTGAAATTGCCTTCAAGTTTTGAGGCGCGTGTTTTAACTATCCTGCCAGTTAGTCATTTTCCCATTCGCTACAGCAGCTACAGTACTTTGTATACGTACGCATTTAGTTGGCATCCTGTATACACCGCGAAATGTTTCTGCCCAAGATTATTTTAATGCAATTATCATGATCCTTCGTGCGTACCATGCCAAAATGGAGTATGTTTTTGTAACCCAGCTGTACATGTATGCACTCGCACTGCTAGTGGCTTCTAGCTGAGCTGAAATGCAAATGCAAGCAAAATAAGTGTCAACAACGAACATAATTGCAATTCTTATGAAAGTTATTGAAAAACTTGGTTGGCCACGGGGTTTTATCGTATACTCTGCTCCTTACCCACTATTCTTGCACGAATTTACTATTCACCAACGTGGACATTCGTTTCTACGCTATATGCATGGAAATAAATTGCTCGGGTGAATTTCTTTTACGGCACCCAAAGCTGCGTAATTTGATTTAAAAATGCAGCATACAGGTATACACATGGTGCGGCTGAATTGATTAGACGATTTAAATTTGGCGCTTCATCAATATTTCAGTAGGTGGCTAGTCAAAACACACTTTATTTATGGTGTAACATTATTGGGTTAGGAGTTCTAGGACCCTACGTTTTTGAAAATTCTATAGGCAGTCTGTTACGTAAACTTACTATTAAGTAGAATATTTGTAACGTGAATATTGGTAAGTGGAAGATTTGGAACGTGTTTGTGTGCATTTTCACGTTGAAATCGTCTAAAAATCACTTAAGTGTTCATTTTTGAATTTTACGTTGCAAATCGTCTATGTAATTCTGCCCCACCCTGATCCGACGTTACCGAAACTGACTGACCTGCACCGTTTTTGATGTAACTTCACACCATCAACTAACTGCTATTAACCCCTCAACACATTCAACTTGTATAGTATTGTATAGCGCCAAATTTAAATCGACCAATAGTATTTAAGGCACTTAGGCACCCTGTTTTACATGACTTAGGGGGAATCAAAAATAGCATTAAAAGCATTCTTTAGAGACTATTTTAAACTAATTTAAAACAGTTACAGTTCAACAATTACATCGTAAGAATTCATGGCTACTGCCATGCACGCTTTGATAAAGATACAATTATTCGAGTGTAACACTCATGCATGTACATGTACATGTATTGCAGAAACCAGCAGGCTTATTCGTGGAAATATTTTGATGATTTCCATGCTAATTTCATTAGCGTTGTCCTTATTGGAAACAATGGAAGCAATTTTCATCTTATGTCAAATTCGTTGCTCGACAGTTTTATGACAATCGGGTTTAACATAAATGTATTTTAAAAAAAATATATACAGTGAATTCAAGTAATGAAACCCTTTTGCACAAGTCAGCAAATAAAGCCCTAATAACAGTTTAAGACGAAAGCTAGCAAACCTGCATGGCACTGAAGCTCTCAGTGATTGCCACTCTTCGCTGGCATCTAGCAGTGACCATTGGATCTTGATTTTTTCTTTCTCGTAATGGTCATTAAGACTCGTAAAACTTGATAAGGACCGCTCGACTTATGCAGTTCATTTTCTTGCACCATACTTAAAAGTGCGCTAAATCCATCCCATGATACTTTTTCATGATAGGCATACAGAAGTGGCTTTAATATTTTCAAATTGAAACTTTGCTACACTTGTCATAATTGCTGAGAACACGGAAGCACGATTTTGTCAATATCCAGTAATCTAAATTTAAGCAAAAACTTAAGTTAATAATTCAAGCAGAATTCGAGCGAAAAGTACATGTAGTATTTCGTTGAATACATGTGCAGTACTTTGTGACACAGTTCAACTGTCTTGTGAACTGTTTGATGAATCATCAAAAGCACCCTCCAATAAATTGATTGGGCTACAGCTCTTGTTAAATGTTTATTTGCACTTTGGAATATCCGCACTCTGCCCTGTTGGTGCTTAAATGCAGCCGTTTAGCGCCCTATAACCTACTGTACATAAAATTCACTTCATTTTGGGGTTACGCGTGCTGCATTGGGAAAATTTTGGCTAAGAATTAAACAAGGCTGGGAAAGTTAAGCAGATTATTCTCGTAAAAAACGTGCATACCGATGGCGCATAAAAACGTGTCATGTGTGTGTGCACGCATGCATGGTTCATCCGCCTCATCTTCAACAATAAGTTTATGAATTACTGTGTGGCGACGAAAATGAATGTCAAGCCTGGGACCCTTGTGTCTTAGGCTTGATGAATTGTTAATTGGGCCGTGCCGAAGCGAGGGGTCCTTTGGGAGATGAAATAAACGGATGAGAGCGCTGTGGAGGGTAGGGGTAATGCAGATGCTCGCATATGCATAACGCACAGCTGAAGCAGCAAACTCCAAACTCAAATACATGTACACGATGTGTGCATGCCTTAATATCTCGCCGTTCCTGGCCCATAATTCATATCTTGCCATTCCAGGGGGGTGGGGGCATGAACCTCAATGGTCTCTACGTGGAACCTCGAAGAGGGGGGGATAAAAAACGCGCTTTCTCTGACGTCTGAAGTAACGTTTTTCACTTTGCTCCCTGCACAGAAGTGAACTTATGGGTTTTAGCAGTCCCGAAGGCGAGAATTAGACCTGTGCGGTGATCTTTGACCCAGGGTATTCATCACTTTCGTGACGTAGAAAGGAGGATCCATCTCAATGACTTTGCATACAGTGACGGAGGTTGTCTAATTTTAACAACCTCTCTATTAACTTGGTGCATGGTTGATTTCTGTCTGTAACGGATCTTTACGAAGTCATATTACCCTAAGTTAGCACCGCCCCACAAATGTAACTTTGGTATCCGACTACCAAGTTAGCTTATACAAGTTTAATTATGGTGTATCTTATTGACCGAAGCCTGATTATGGGTGCCGGAAGGGTCGTTATTAGTATCTAACAAAACTGCTGAAGTTCAGAGGTTTCCACGCGCAATTATGTTGAGGGCATACCTTGAGTTGTATAATCACACAAACATATACAGTGATCATCAATACTATGATCCCAAATCTCTCATCAATGAAAGATGTCAGAGAAGGTTGTTGTGAATTTTCCGGGCTTAGACAGGTCACGCGCAAGCATACATGTATCTCAGCAGAATTCATTTCTAATGTTCACAAAAATATTTCTAAACATACACCTTGCCCTACGGTATCACTGATGGACTACAACAGTAGAGGACCCGTGCTAACTCCACGACTAATTGCAGAAAACAGAGAAGCACGGCTTCTGTGCACTGGGTACATACCGTATGGAAAGTAAAAACGTTGTGTGGTCTAATGAATCCAAATATTGCTTACCTCGATGCAATGGTTCCACAATGTCAGGGTGACAACAGTACAAGCTAATGTACATGTACATATAAGCCTGTGATATACTTGAGCCACTTCAGTTTGCATGCCCTATGTCATCTGCTATCTGTCAATTATGTTTTGAAAAGCAATGGTCACGGGAACATCATTGCTAATCAAAACTTGTCTAAGTAGGGTGTTCCTGCAGCCATGCTAACTCAGTGTAAATCGACTTACCGCCGACCTTGCGGACTTAATTTTGGCACACATGTTAATTTCTTGGAACAATTGATTGTATTGAAAGTTGACGGATTAATGTAGTTTACTTCACGAGTTTACTGGCAATCGTAAACGTATTTAGAAAAAATACATTCGATATCGCGAACTGGCGCCGAATTATAAGTCAGCAAGGTTGTAATCGAAAAATGTAGTTTTTTTGTGACGCTTATTTACAATTTCTAGTTCCCAAAACAATTGCGTATTACACAACGTTCTGATACACATGTAGAAGTCGTTATTGCATCTCCGACAATAGCCGAAACAGAAAAATGACGTCATACATTGGTTATAGGTAAATTGGCGCTTTTTCAGCTGGTATTTTCCTGGGTATAAGGAACCAAGCATTATGCATGAGCCTTCTTTAAAGCACCTTCTCCACCTTAATCCCATCGCTAGGCCATGCAACCATGACGCCCGCATGGCGGAAGTGCAAGTTTAGTCTATAAATTGCAGTTTGGAGGGCATAATGGGAAAATATTGACCATTTATTTGAGGGGCTTTTGATGCCCGGGCCACCATTCCGAAATTGACGATCGCCTTTCATCCTCTTTAGCTTTGACATTTACTAGTGCCTGAACTTTTTGCGCCGTCTTGGTCAGGACTAGAGCTCACGAGAACTAGTATATTTCCGGCTTTGCGTATACAGTTACTATAATATGCAAAATATTTCCAATTTTGTGCCTGGCTGACTTATATTTGTCCCGTAATACGGATGGCCCAGGTGGCACTCACTGCAACGGACCAGGTTCTCGAAAGAGTGCTCGCTATTTTGCGAAATTTTTGCGATCTAGTTATTTTTTAAATTATTCAACCTTGTTTTACATGTATAGGGAATTTAAGTTCAAGTATAGAGAACAAAGTTAAATTTCGTACGCAAAAATTGTGGATGAATGTCAGATTTCGTTGGTCAAAAATTGCATTAATATTATTCATTAAAAAAAATTCAGTAAATGCAGGCAAACAAAACGGTATTAGTAGGATATGTACACGACTCGCAAAATTGGGCTTCTTCTATCAGCGCATAGGCTTTGCGGGGCAACTTGCAAAATTAACCTAACCTAGCCTAACGCATGCCTATTGGTTATTGATTACGGCAGATTAGATTAGATTAGATTAGGTTAGGCTAGGAAAAACAGCAATTTGCAAGCTGTCCAGCCAAGCCTACCTGCTGTTAGGGACAGCCCACTGTGAAAGCAGCAAAAAAATTTAATCATCCATGTCTTTACCGTACATGTTGAGACCAGGTTGGTCAACAAACAAAGAGAAAATTAATAATATATGTCATAGTCTAAGTGGTCAACATACAATATACAGAGATGCAGGTTGTCAAAATGTAGAGGTCACCTTCCATTGAGTTAATGTGGTGTCCGTCCGGTCAGTTAAAATGTGGTCAATATAGGGAGGTGGTTAACTTTGGAGGTTCTACTGTACCTGTGATACCAAACAAAACTCCGAAAAATGTGGATACTTTACGATCCGTTGAAATCTTGCGTATCACCCAACACAAAGTTTCGTTGCATATACGTGCGCATGGGGATCAAGTTTATCTTGTTTTGTCGCAATACACAAAAAAGTTTGTTTATTCTTTTTAAATATCTCAGAACTTTAATGGCTGGCAAATCTACCCACACGCTTCAATTGGCATTAATTATCTTTTGCTTTTTAAATTGCTGAACTGAATCAGACCTCCACCACTAATAATAATACAAGAATGACGTTGAATGCAACCCCCCCCCACTCGCCCTCTCATGTTTATGAACATTTTCCGTTTCCTATCTTGTGGTAGATCTCCATCATCGTATTTGATAAACTGTACATACTTATCCGACAAATTGGAAAAAAGAGATGGGGGTCGCCGGGGAATATAAACTAATTAGACAACGCAATTTCATATACCGGGCTCCGTACAATGCATCCACGAATTATTATCTGCTCCGTGTGCAGCGTATATGTTATCATATCCCCAAAAGTCAATGCCTAGAACACGGCGTGTATAAATATATATTTTCGTGACAGCGAAATTGCACGGAACCACATTACAATCTTTGGCGCATGGCAAGTTTGTTTGTTATCGAGGTACGCGTTATTATAGGCTACATGTCAAACCGTCATGATCTATGCGACTATACGTCTTTGGCATGGCATAAAAAACTTTAATTTGTATTATGTATTTACATAAAGTATAATATCTGTCTGCTTCTGCTGAAATTTTGAGCAACGTCATACGTTAACGAATTAAGCTGCAGCGCTGCCTATAGGTTGTTAGTCGGGCCGCATAAACAGGAGGCCCTTCGGGGAATATGCCTGAAAGAGACTGGGAGAAAACTCAGGTTGTTGGGCCTTTTGCGGTCCGTTGCACCATTTTCCGTTTGCGAGCAGATTTTTGAATTGGCTATGTAAGATAACGGCTCGTTAAATACATGTACATGTATATCTGGTGAACCTTCATTACTGTAATTGGGCTTTAGACATGAGTGCTTGGAAAACCCTGCAGTAGTGGTTTTCCTTGAGATGGTCTTAATGCTAATCTCAGCAGTGGTATAAACTTCGTAAGATATATTACTGTGCTGTTATAATAATACATGTAAATGACATTATTTTCAAAATTTATTATCCTTCCAGCTTACAACTTAATTCAGTTTAAAAAAGTTAATTTTCAGAAAAAGTTATGTTAACTTACACTAATTCAAATTTGAAACTGAAATACATGACGTTTTTAGTTATAACCATGTTAACTTGGTATTTAAAAAACAGAGCAAATTTGTTTCTGTAATAATAGCTGAACATGTACATCTGTGTGATTTTTATTATTTAACTCCCATAACAATGTTACACATTGATTGTCAAAAATCTTTATGATTTTTTACAAAGGGAGTACATGGCAATTTATGTACCATATTAAAGACACGTTGTGTACATGCTCTAATTTCTGAGATCACGGTATTCCGTGAACCAAATTCCGGCAAACCAAAACCCACAAATGTTTTTAACTTACTTAATTTTGAATGTTAATGAAACAGATGCATCAATTTGTTGCATTTGATCTGTGTTTATATTAAAGATGTATATACACGTATAGTAGTCATTTAATTAACGAGTTATTGGCAACATTACTAACTCATGTGCAGCAAATCAAAATATCATAAAACAAGATGGTTAAATAACTCATTCAGACTTATGAGCCCACTTCACCAAATTTTAGCATGAAATAAGGTGCATGCTTTTATATTCATATTTTTTTCACGAATCAAATTAGACAAACTTTGATTCGAGTTCTATGTGCGTCCAATAGACATACTGTACAATCAGGTATAGATGCAACTATCTTTTTCGAAGTTGCACGTATTTTTTACTCGCAAAATAATGCAGACAGACACTTGTTTCCAACACGTTTTGTAAATGTAAATTTTCAACTATTTACCGCAAGGTTTCCCCTGTTGAGTGTTTTTCCGAAAGATCAGGAGAACTCACTCTTGCATTTTTTTTACTCTCGCAATTCTAACTTCGGTTAAGCACCTTTTAAGGGATCCGAACTTCGACCCCAGGCTCGCCTACGTGCCCCGAACTCCTGATTGGCCGTTCTCCGCCACGTTTGAATAATGACGCCCTGACCCGTAAAGACTTGCGCGGCACTCAATATAATTATTGTTCCAGCTATTAATTGATGCAAATTAAAATTGCTCGCTCATTATTTATTTATGAGGCGTCCTCTTTCTCTCTCGCTCTCTCTCTCTTTCTCTTTGCTATTTGGTCATTTCATAGGAGATGGATGCACCTACACCCACACCATGTATATTTAATAGCCGGGTTCAGCGCGTATACATCCAGCCAGTCAGCCACTCGTCCCCACTCCCAATATTAGGCATATAAGGGTTTCTTCTCTCTCTCTCTATGTATTTCGTATTGATCCTTATCTGGCGAATATGTATACGCGTGTAGCTCATCACCGCAGTGCCCAGCATAATAACCAGTATTAATCTTGTTGTTCTCTCTTCCATACCGTATCTGGGACTTTGGGAATTGGCATGCAAGAAATGAGTTATACGGGGCCCGTGGTCTCTCGTGAATATTTCCCCAACAGTTAATTGTAGGCGACGCTCCGCCGTTGAGGGCGGCCTCAATCATTGGCGTATCGATCAAGCCTTTGTACCGAGGATGCGTGCGATTTTTTTGTGGTTTCAGAGAAAAGTTTTATAGGCCTAGAGAGCCAGGAATCGAAGGGCGAGAACCTCCCAACCTGGGCGAATATGGGGATCGCATTGCGATTTTCAAGCTCAAAAAACTGCGTTCGCTACAGCCGTAAGGTGCCTCACACATGCAAGGAAAAATTTTGACAGTGGAAAAACTTTATTTGATGCATAAAAACTTTTTAGGCGACCCGTTAGTAGCCCGGTATATCAGAGCCGTTTTTCTGAATCGGAGGAATTTTACCACTAGCGGTAATCTGGTTGGTCAACGAAATGGTTTTATCGAAAATCAAGAACGTATTTGTTGTGCCTATATACGCTACTTGGGCAATGACATCTGATTTCTGGGAGGCTGATTTGGCTAGCAGGTCCTGCATGTGATCTGGGAATGCCAAGATGCTTGGTAAACATTGCACGGAAAACGTGATATAACAAGCCCTGAACCATTTCAGCAGGCTTTAGAGGAAACTGAAACTTGTGAGATGCACAAATTAACGCTTTGCAACGCATAGAACACAATTGGATTTAAATATTTTGGGGCGAAGTGACCCACCCTGTACTTCCCGAATTACTTTTTGTTCGTACTGTATGCCACTGCTAGGAAACATCTCGATAAAAATTATTGTCATGGAAGCGTTTTGGGGTTGAATATTTAAAAGAAAACAATGCCGTATCAACAATATGGTCAAAAAATTTGATCAAAATACGTTTTGGAACAACACCGTCTGATATGCTCAATGGGATCACTTTAGTTTTAAATCTGCTATTATTTACTTTATCCATATTCCATGTGATGTGACATTGGGGAACGCTGAAGTTTGGATCTTTATAAAATAGCACAGTTTTTCCAGTGCTTTGACCATAATACTTCAGCCCCTGTGGCACTGCAAACATTGCTGTCATCGGTGTGTTGCAGTGCAATGATTTGAATAGCTCTCATCCTTCTGAACGAAATCCTGTACATTCCAATAACCAATATTAACGAGTGTTACGGGTATACGAGACTGTAACTTGGTGTATTGCATTCATGTACAGTAAGTCTGTCTATTAAGAATAAATGACTACATGCAGGGTACTTGCATGTGCGAATTCAATTCAATTCAACTCAGTACCCTACAATCAGTAAATGAATACCATGTGGTAGGGGGGTGTAATCCATCAAC
>JAQGAF010004803.1:0-13434 GCA_034687865.1 Kryphioiulus occultus
GAAGTTAATCCCTAGCTGGTCTGGCATCACAGAGTTTTCGTTTGAGAATTCGTAGCCTACGAATAAAACCGATTTATCGCGTAGACCGAAAGGAGTTTTCGCCGAAAACAAAGAAAAAATGGCGACTATGACGTAAAGAATACAAGTTTTCGTCCTAACCATTTTAAACGTATGTTGCATGTCGAAACATGTCGGAAATGGATGGTATTTCAAAGAGGTGTTAATTTCCGTTACTTAACTTGTTAAGATACAATTTTACCGATTGAACATGTTGGTGCTGTATTGTTTTGGTGGCTTAGTTGATGACTGCCAAAGGGTCTTCCATCGATATTGTCATGACAATTAACTTGACAACTAACTGTCGAGGTGTTAGTATATCATGCATATAATATTGAGTATGATTTACCGTAGCAACTTTATCCGTAGCTTCTTTATCCGGCTAAGGACAGTCTTGACTATTGTCTTACCAACAGCCCTAGAAAAATTCGCGTTGTCTACTATGACAAACACCTGTCATCCATGGCATGTCAAAGACGCGTTAATTAAAATGATCACGCCTTACTTGAATTGAAAGGTATTTTTCACAATGAATTATTATCAAAAAGGTATCGTTCTGAATTAAATGTTGTTCAAAACGCATTTTCTTCATGAAATATCCGCCAAATCACGTATTTCTGAATGAAATATAGGGAAACCTCTCTATGTGGGACAACACTGATGCATTCTGAAAGTGTCTTAGTTAGCGAGGTGTCTCAGAGAGTTTACCAAGTTTTTGAAAATTATGAGATCGTACAGTATACACTACATATCACCAGTTCTACTGAACTTCTAAAGAGGCGTGAAAATAATCACATTGCTATGGAATTTCTCATACGATTTTCTTCGATTTTGCGAAATGAACAATCGCTGTCTAAAAGTAAGGTCGTCCCGTTTGCTGTTGCTCAACTACAGTAACTTCCCCGTCCCGTTTTTCGTTTGATATCACGTCGATTCGCCATTAAACAGACTCCCGCGAGCTTTGATCAATGGCGAGACAATTCATTGATCACGGAGCGTAATAAGGAAGAAACGGAAGTGAATCTAAACGAGCAGAAGGAGGAATTCCTGAGAGGAAACTTAGATTATCATTTCGGGGAAGTTTTATTTCATCAATAAGTTTACACGCGAGAATAAGAGAGTCATTAAGCGACGGATAGAATCAATATTTGGCAGAAAAGTCCCGAATAAACACGCTGAATATCGGATATGGGGATGGGAAATAGAGTCAAACGCATTCGTTACAATTAATGATAGATTATTAAATGGAATGGACGCCTCCATTGTGAAAAGGTGATTTCTCAAACAACTTACGCGGAGAAAGTCGTACCAAGTTCTTATCTGTGAAGTTCAATTCAGAGAAATGCTTTTTAATGTATTTTGGGATACATTTCATTCAAGAAAGGTTTTTCAGTTCAATTCATCTCAGTTCCCTACTAGAGCAAAGTTGTGCCCCTTAAGAAATGAAGACTTCGAAGTTAATTTGATTCAGAAAGATTTATTTTAAAGATTATTTCATGCATGAAATTGTTGTGAATTACAATTAATTCTGAGAAATGTATTTTTGATGTATTTTTGTATGTTCATTGAGAAAAATGTGTTTTTGACATACTGTACGTTTAATTCATGAAAACGTGTTATGACCCATAGTTTAAGAATATACTGTACATTATATACGTGCATGTAGATTATTCGTAAAATTCGTTTTATACTACATTTCATTCATAAAAATCCATTTCGAGTTAATTCAACTTAGTGCCCATAGTGTTAACAAAGTTATGCCACGTGGTGATGGATCAATTTCCATATGCGAAATCAAAACACCCAATTTATCGTTAATTCTACCAAAATTTAGCATATTGCTATTTCGAAAATAACGTATTTAACAACCTGCTTAGCAAGTACCTAATGTATGTTTGTTTTTTCCTTTTCAGGTAAGTTTCGTTTCGTTTAGTAGTCAATCATCTTATTGGTAAGTTTACCGGCCTAATTTTATGATTTTAGACGTTGAAGTGAATATATTTCGTTGAATTTATATTGAATTTTATTCAAAAATATGAATATCGTCGGTTATCAAACGATAATTTAATAGGGATTTACAGTATCTGTCAGAATGATTGTTGCTAATTCAAGATGACATCGTTGGATTCGCTTAATTAGCCGCCATATTTCATCGTGGCTCCAAAACAGTTAGAATGGGATTCACTAATTCACTATTGCATGATGGGATATCAGCC
This sequence comes from Kryphioiulus occultus, assembly GCA_034687865.1. Lineage (NCBI taxonomy): Eukaryota > Metazoa > Arthropoda > Diplopoda > Julida > Julidae > Kryphioiulus > Kryphioiulus occultus. The sequence continues at coordinate 2,274 of JAQGAF010004803.1, forward strand.
AGGCAAAAACCGTCGAAATTTTCTTTTGAAATTTTTCGCTTTTGCTCAGTCATGGCTGGCAACCATTGATGGCAGTTGATTGATCTATACAACTTGCATTTCCATTTTATTTCAACGTTATTTTTTTTCGTCGAAGACCCCGAACCATCAATATGGTAAATCCGATGAATTGATAGTTTCGTGCCAATCGGCTTATGCTTTTTTTTTCATTCTTTTTTAAAATTGATATATCATCTCTTGTGTAACGTAATGCAAGATGTTATCGAGTTCATCCTTTTTGGAAAATGTATATTTGGATGTGATGAATATTACTAAACTAGTTGACAAATTTACTTTTTTTCGCTAGTATATGCATGGATTAGTGAAATATCCTTACTTTGTAATGCACAAATCACATTGTTTATGATTGTGGCTTATATAAAATTGGTGATATGGTGGACGAGTAATTATTGCATCGCAAGAGGAAATGAAGTGCTTTACTTGGCTGTTTGGCATTGTGGTATGCTTAGCAAAATTGGGAATGAAATATGTAAAACAAGAGGGTATGTGACCGAAACAATTCATCGCATTTTTTTCTAAATGAATAGCCTTAAAATGGAAAAACAACGTCGATTCATAGTGAGTGCAAACGATGTCCCATCTTTTGCCGTAGATTAAATTTACTTTATTTCCAAATAGCAAATTTATGAAGGCATGCTTTGGATGTGATACGCTGCAATTTTCTCGTAAAATATTATCCTATTAGGTGTGGCGTTCTCGTTTCTAAAGCCTTTTGGATTAGTTAAAAATGGGCGATGAAACGCTTTTGCTCAATTTTTGCGCAATTTAACGACGTATAAAACCCTGAACCCTTACACTGCTCTATGGCCCCATTATTAACTAATGAGACGCCAACACCATATTTGATTATTTCACTAGCTTTGTTTTTACGTAAAATGGCCCTGAAGCCATTCATGCATTGCGTAATTAGGAAGATGCATTATTGACGATTTGAAAGAAATAGCTCAGAATAGCAACCGAGTTCATTGTTTTTCAATGATTTTAGTTTCGATTTTCTGTTTCTACAAAAAATTTCGTTGGAAACATTAAAATGTTCGAGGTAAATAGAAAATTTAATTCAAACATCAATTCAATGGCTTGCCAAAATATTTCCTGTGTATTCTCTCCAATGTGTTTCAGAATTCATTTCAAAAACAAAATTTATTAGCACAAATGGGTTACGTTTATTTTAAAATAAATTCTGTTCCAAATGTAGTTTCTCTCAAACTGTGAAATATGCAACCACATTTATCGTTGATATACATGTACACGCTGGTTTCATATGAAACATTTGAAAATAAAATTAAATATTATTCGTGATTACAAAAATTATCAACCATAAATTTCGAAAATTAGCTTTGCACCTTTTGCATAGCAAAGTTATGAAGATAATTTTGGGAGGTTGTATACGCATGAAGGCAGAATTTATGACTTGGCTATAACTTATAAATTAAGTGTAATTTTCAATATGTTTTCCGTTGTTAATTAAAATGCGTTTTTAAAATAAATTTATTTTCTTATGATTCTGATAATTTTATAAATAACATTACTTATAAAGTAACATATATTGAAAATATTTCCAAAGACTTACTCAGAATCTTGGAATGAGCTTCGTTGTTGGGTTTATTTGAAGGATTCAAGCTTAATCTCGCATTTGTCTAACCTAATATTTCGTGCAGTCTGTGAAACCAATTCCTCAAGGGCAATACGTTATGAAAGCCGAGCACTGCGAAGCTTATAATATTTAACAACCTTAACTGAATATTAACCGAAGTAAGCTTGAGAAAGTTGACGAAATGCTCGAAATTTATTCTCAAACGAGTTAATTTATGCAAATTAAGTAGGGACGAACCCATTGTTTCACTGGAGCGAAGTTAATTATGCGAAATTCAGCTTTCCCTCGTTAATAAGTGCCAACAGAATTACTTATAAACATAATAAACAAGGCCCGAATACGGGGTGTGACAAAATTATGTATAATAATTAAGTATTCAGTTAATATTTCATTTGGTCGGATAAGATTTGTTAATTTGTAATATTTAAAATTTTTCTCCTAGTTTTATTGTTTTTGCAACTCAAATCTTGATGCATTTTGTCCTCCTGAAACTATTTGTTAACGAAAATTTTCCCGGTTGTTTCCTGTTGGTCAGCTGATGCAGTACAGGTATGTGGTCAATAACTTGCTGACCGCATCTGTGATAATGCTATTTCTACTTGACGGCTTCCTCTTGAATTTAGCATTTTTTTGTTACACGGTCCGTTGGGTCAATCACAACTTTGTGATTTGTATTTTTTTGCCCATGACTGTCTCGCATCTTTATTTATGGTCTGTCTGGTGCGAGCAGAGAATAGGGTAAAAAAATTATGCCGCGTGACACGAGTAAAATAAAAAGCTAAAAGCGAGGTCGGATCTATAAAATCTATAAATGTATCTTGCGGACCATTCTCTTCTGACCAATTCACTTCAGATCAACTCGCTACCTTACTGTAAGCATAAACGCGCAATGACGTTTCGCTAAAACCTGTTCAATTCAGTTAAAGACTTCAGACATACATATTTATAATGTTAATACCCATATACATGTACATGTATGACACTGATTGATGTTACATTCCTTGTGGAAATGGCATGCAAAACAGTTACAAAAAAGTTACATACATGTACATGTCATCCCTTATGAAAATGTTAAGAGAATGGTTTTGGTAACAAATATCAGCTTGTTGTTTTCAAGTAGTCATGGTTTGATGATGACGCATATTTTGGATGTTACAATATGCCACATGTGGTGTCTTTGACATGTCATACTTATCATTTACCACAAGTTTACGTACAACTTACGTGTTAATATTGTAAAACACTTGTTCTAATAAACAAGTTTTCATGTCTTAACTACGTACATGTATTTGCTATCCTGGTTTCCTAGGGTGGTTTTCAAATTGGTATGAATCATCAAAATTTGAAAATTGATCTTCATGCAATATTTTTGGTTCTTACCATTGATGTCTTGATTGTTTTGGCCAGTCGTTTCATGTAGGTTAGAAGTATTGTCTGAAATAAATTTTCAGGTAACTTGGATTGATATACTCGGACATTGTTTACTGTTTGGAAGGATTGTTTGAGCTAATTTTTGTTTATAGTTTTTAATACTGTAATTTTGTAAAAAAAAATACTGTTAGTTACCTAAATTAAGTCGAATTGATACTTTCAGACACTGTCATGGGGAAACAAGTTTCAATTTTATATCAATGACAACAACAGCATCATGTTTGGTGTACAATGTATTGTTTTGATGGAATGATGAGAAACAACATCTGTTCTGTCACGCTTGATACGGTTGAGGGTGTGGTCATTGAATCATCGTCATCATCACAATGTGGGCGTGCGTTTGAGAAAAAAAAATCCCAAAGGCGCGGGAATATTAATGGAATCTGTGTGTTACCATTTGAAATCAATATTTCGAGTGGATTTTATTTAAGACTGGAAATAATGGTTCGAAAACGTAATCCTAGTAAATGTCAATGATTTCCAAAGAGGCTATTATACGGATTAAAAGGCTGGGCTCGTATCGAAATATTTTGCTTTTCTTCAGCCCCCTATCTCTCGAATTTTCAAATAATATGAGCATAATGAAAAAGGTAATAAATAGCCGAGTCAATGCATCGAATCTACACGGTTTTTCACTCTGAAGATTATCTTCGATATTCGTTTCTTAAGGTTTAATCAACATATGCCATCGTTCGAGACCGCATGACTTAACATGACTGTCGTTAGGCCATTATTTCATTTCACCCTTAAAGGTGATGTATCCTCTTATGAGGGAAAATCATAACAAATTGGCTGAGAAGACTTATTACCAATTGATGATTTTTTGAAAGAATGTAACCAGTTGTAACCAGTTTGGTAATTTCGAACACTTTGCAAATTGGTTACCAATTTAACCAGATGTGCAAAACTTATCTAACGGACATAGTCATCGTTGCATTTATTTAACAAATACATGTACATGTACGAGTCGTACACATAGCAGCCAGCAAACAAATTACGAAAATGCTCTGGTATGTTTAGATCTGGGAAGAATGGTTGTTTGTCTTTGAATATTTGAAGTTTACAGTCAAACCATTGTTGATTTATGCAAAATCCTTCTAAAATATATTTTTTAAATATTAAGTTTAGTTTATTTAATAGGGGCCGAGGTTCAAAGTAGAACTTGTATGGCCTCGACCATTTACAATAGCCATTTTTCAACTACAAAAAATTACATACACAAATGCATAAAGAAAAAGAAAAAAAATATGTGAAAATGATTTCACGATAAAGCATGAAAGTTCTTTCACTTCATACGATAGTAAGAATTAACTATGCAACGCATAAATACAAAATGAATAATGAAGACATAGATATCACCAAAAATATAAAACTAAAATAAAATCAATGTAATAAATTTAACATTGCATACATGTATGTTATCATAAACCGTATTGTTCAGTCCCCAATTGTTAAGCCCAAACGGTATTGTTTTAAAGTTCTTTTTAGTCCACCTAACTTCGTTATTTCAAGTATATCCTCTGGTAGGTAGTTAAATACTGTTGGGATTATAAAATTTCTTAGTTTTTTGCCGTAGTCATTTCTAACAAAAAGTATGTTATATCTATATAAGCGTTTTGCACCCATTACCACCTTCGTTGGTTCTTTGTCCCCCATTTTTTTTGCATTTTTCACTGATTTTGCCAATTTGTAAATGGCTTTCTGGGCGATTTCTCACGATGCCAGTCACGTGACCTGCTTAATTCGATTCGTCCAGTTTGGCGCTTGACAGTCTTTGCCTGTCAACGTAAATTACCAAAGACGAGCGAAATGAGAAGTCAACTTGGGGCGAAAAATATGGCTGGAAATGTACGAAAAACATCTAAAAAGAGAAGAAGATGAAAAAGAGGGGAGGAAATAATAAAAAATAGTGGCGAGGAATCTCTTTCGTATCTTTTGTTGAAATTCCTCAACGTCTCATAACAAAAGTATCTGCTATAGGCCCGCTGGCTATTGTCATGTCTTTGGATATGGTGGACAAGACAGTTCGGATTCCCATTGTGTCCTCGGCCACTTCTGTTTAAATTATATCTGAAAGTCTCGTAGATTTCATTTAACTAGTAATTTATAATGCGACCATCTTCAGAGATATGTCAACGAGATGACATCTTCAAGGAGATGACACCTTCGTCTAGACGTGTCTCGCTAGATTTTGGACAAGATGATGACTGTGAAGCGAAGGATGAGACAAAATAATGGTCAAATTTTTAAGGAAAACGGTAAAAATTGGACAAACTTTACAGCAGTGAAATGACAAGTATGATATGACACGATATTAATGACATTGGCCATGATTGTGTACTAACAACTGAGGTCATGGTGGTTAGTGGCATTGATATGCTAATTAAGACATCGTCATTATACATGGTTCCTCCAACCTGAAAAAACTTGGAAAGTCAGGAAAGATGTAAAATTTGAAATGTAATTTTTATGATCAAAATTATACAGACAAAAATGCGCCCTTAAACTTGTTAAACCATGATTTGAAAAGATTAAACACTAATTAATTTAAAATATTTAACTTTAAAACCTCTACAAATAGCTGTGTTGGGTTAATCCATTCGTACAGTTTAGGGTAGGTACTAAGAAGGCACCAAACTTGTGCTTAGTGAATTCCCCTAAATAGTTTACTCGTGCATTCAAAGCAGGATGTCTGTTCCATGTCTTTTTCAACATTGATAGTGTTACAAATACTATAATATAGGGTGTCCATCTTAATAAATTATCCACTCAACTGTTACTCAGAATTTTGAGTGATGACTCGCATTCAACCTTAGTCAGATGATAAAGAAACTGCCAAAGCTGTTCAGGAAACATTAGTTAGCCTACTCTTCCAACTAAGATTTTATTAAAGTTACTGCACAAATGTTTTCAAATGTTCACATTCCAATTTTTTTACCATTTTACTAGAAATAATTATCTTTGCAATGTAAAATTAAAGTATAGTAATGAAATGTTGATTTTTCATGGTCAAGAAGAAATTCAAAAATGACGTGGAAAAACCTGTAAAGTCAGGGAATTTTGTTCTCAAAAAAATGTGGGAACCCTGTTATAAATAAGAACAGCCAAATAATTGTTAACATTACGGGACATAATATGACTTATTGTTATGATAGTGAAAACAGTCATTGTCATTACGTACACAAATTAGTGATTACCTTGATTGAAATCGTATTAAATGCAAAACAGTCACTGCAATGATACGTGTATATTCAAACAATCATTACCATGACAATTAGTCATTGACATGGGACGAGCGAACAATAGGTTTGATTCCAATAGCTTAAGTTGACAATTCTGTAGCCTTGACATTAATGACGACTCTATTTTTGGGATGTTGCTAATGAATTCAATGGTTTAACATACAGTCGATAATGTCAGCATGAAAGTTCGTTGTTTTCCGCTCGTCTCTAGTGAGGATTTTCACGAATAGGTTAATTTACCAAATGTCGACTGAAAGCGACTAAAAGAAGGGAAACTCGGTAGTAAATAAATAAGAAATTAGGTCGTCGTTTTAATGCCAGCTTGGAACAATAAAATGTTATTCCGTGAAAGTGCTTCGTTAGGCAATGAAAACTTGGCGACGTCACAGCTTTGACATTGATTTAATTGCCCCTAATAATTTTATTCTTACCATTTGCCAAGAGTAAAATGTTTTAAACTGCGATGAAATATCGTGTCTGTCCTTGATAGTCATTATCGCGCAATGACGATGATTTTTCTTGTTTACACTTTGTAAATTATTACTGAGATTTCACTTTTGTAATGTATACCATTATTCAAAGTTGACTTGCAGACGACGTTATTTACTGTCGCAATACGTTAGTTAACAGTTATTTCCACTGATTTAACCTGTACGTATAAGCAGCTTATCAAACTAACTACGGAGGTTATCGACTTCACGAGGTTTGGAGAATAACGCAGAATGTAAATGGGTACAAAGTCTACGATGTATACATAGGATTATTATTTATTCAGAATATACATTGCATGGTGAGTTAAATGCGAATAACAGCTGTCGAAGCCAGTAAAAATTGGTTGTCAATCGACTACAATGCTGCTTGTACAGAAGCTTTAGCAAACATCATTAGTGTATCAGCACACGCATTTGGGTTACAATCACACAAACATCATCAGGGTATCATCAATCATTTCGTCATTAATGATTCCAGCTTACAACTTAAACATATCCCTTTTTAGTTTATAGCATTGAGTATTTGTGTATTTAATGTTGATTAGAAAAACAGGACTGCTGTACGAAATGGTGTAAAATGCAGTGATAACAATAGCCGTTGACACGAAAAGGAGATCTTTATTTAATTCGAATCGTATGTACATATACGTCCTATAGTTTAACTTTACAAAGATATTTACTACCAGCATTTTTTGGTGGTTTCTCAAATGAGTTACGCGTTTCATATTCGTCTACATCAAAATCATATTCATCCGTCAGGTCTGTTTGATTGTGACTCACAAACAGCCTGATAAGTGACAGATTTAGTTATTGGGGCTGCTATTGGAATATTTTCGTCAATGAATATCGAAAATTTGGGAGAATATTCCTCGAAATTTCCGATATTCATTTCAGATGGCGCATCATTTAAGAAATCTTCTTTTAAAACTTCTCATTTTTCGTGTTTTACGAATTCTCCATGAGGGAAAATGATAACAATAGGCGAATTGCTGATTACAATAACCGATGATTTTACTGTGTGTTTGTATACGAGCGTTCGGGTCTAAGCGATGTCGATAACAATAAACGAATGATAACAATAACCGCGATACAGAGATGGTGCAAACTGATTGTAAACTGAAACATTGGTAGTAAACTGATATTCGGTGATAATTTTTAACAATGGACGTATATTTGCGAGGAAAGTAATAGCCATTAATTTCTGTAAGAAAATTCCTCGAAAAGTTGGTCACTGACATCTTAGGCAATCATTGTTTAGATTTTGTTTATTGGTTGCCGAGTAGTTGTAAACTGATTTCCCATGTCGCATATACATGTATAACTATAATGGATGTCCTATACAAGGTGTTCTGTTCAGTCGGTGCCCGAAGAAATAAAATTACATATATATCTTTAATTATATAAGAGATACTCTGATAGTTATTGAAGGCAACTTTTAGAGTCGCCCACGGGCTATCCGGAAACCATATTTTCCGTGACCTTGAATGTCCCTTTCAAGGTCATCAATTTGCCAGTTCCGTGTTTTTTTGCAATATGTCAGAAACCGCTGCAGATAGGATCCTATTGTGAATTACAAAGTTGTAGAGCGATGCCTAATTATAGTCTAATTAAGTTGGTTTCACAATTTTCTGAACGAGTCACAGCCAGCTAGAATTTGAACAGTTTGCATTTCGTTGATCACTGACTAAACAGACAGACACTCTGTATAATTTCCTCGACATCTTGGCTTAGCATCTTGGCTTTTGTATACTGATCTTGAATTCAACTCGTATAATGCCAACGCCTTTTCGCGATGTTTTACTTCAGTAGCAAGTACGATGTGAATAAAATTGTGCGACCCATGCAGAAGCCAGCTTTGAGTGATGACTCAATACTGTATACGAGGGCGCTTCATCCTCTTAGGGAGAATGACGTCGTGACATTGCCTTTGAATTTGTTGCATTCGTGCGCCATGGAAACGCTCTTCCTGCAGATTTATGAATGCGAGTGGTCAGCTTTACTTTGTCAACACGGTTCGAAGTACCGCCGTTTATTGATACACGAAGGACTGGAAGTTGGAAGAAATCCTGTCGCTGCATCCCTGCATAAAATGTCCGAAATTGCATTAGGGCCTCATTGTCCAAATTGACCGGTGAACCCAGAGGGATCGAAACAAAAAGAGGAAAGTAGCAAACTGCTTTCTGCTTGTCAGACGGACTATTTGTTTAGAGATAACATGACTCGAGTAAGAAGCCAATAAAACATCCTGGATTTGGACTCGTAACAACTACCTGCATCATTCCTGAGATTAATCGACCGATGGAAGAAACACGGAGATAATATATCGATGACCAAGACGCCATCTTTGGAAACTTCTTATTGCTAAAGGATCGAGAAGGACACGACGAATCGTCTGGAAATTGCGGTTCATCGATGATCATGTGGGGTGCATGGGACACTCGACATAACTCACGGCCTAATTCACCCTCCCTTAAAGGTTGATGAAACCACTTTTGAAAAACTGGTTGGGGAAGTATTTCAAGAAGAAGTGATTGTCTGATTGTCGAGTGAGTAACTGATTGCTGACCTGTGGGGATACTGATGGTTAATTAGTTACTGTTGCAACCAGATATGCCACCATTATATTGAAACGATCACATTTTATCGATGTTATTCGTATGTTAACTGCGAGCATTCGCAGTGTTGTTTGCAGTGGACAAATTGCAAAACAGACTGTTACAAGTTTGATATCAATGAAACGTGAGTTAGTAACTTTGCGGCAGATTTTTGATTTGATTGAAGTTTATTGCGAATCATTGTGTAATTCTTGACAAAATGTAAACTCAAAATGCAAAACATATTAAGATACAAGAAATGAGAGAAAGAGAGTAGATGAAAATAAAACACTAACTTTCTTGTCTAATAGCACTAACTAGTAAGTTACCAAGGTGTAGGACGACCCATCCTGATATCCATTTTCAAAGACAAATTTACCTAATATATGAACAGACCCAATCACACGTGTCCACCTCTCGCAGCAACTAATTATCATACTTTCACCACAGGAAAAAAGTTTTCAGCATTGTGTGTTTCTGAGGTTGCATTTTTTAACTGACTGTTTCAAAATTAGTCATGCCCACCGCTTTTGCGATTTTGCAGTGGTGGGCGTGACTAGCCAATTAAAAAACTCAGCCTGAGAAAAACACAACGTTGTGAAAGTCGAAAATTTGGCCCCTGATGGATACATGATGGATACATATTCGGTTGCAGTAGTACCTGATTTGCCATTAGTTTTCGTAATCAGTGTTAGACGCAACTACGTAGTTGCATACTGGTTACGCAGTATATTGCCAGTTTGCAATCACTTTCTTCGCTTTTGCGCTTGCCCGCCGCAGGGGGGCGCTCCTCGCTGCGGAACGGAAGCAGAAATAAGCCTTTCCGGTGGCATTACAAGTTCTCAGTGCGATTGGCAGTGACAAGTCAGAGAGCATCGCAAATAAGAAATCCACGGATGCAACTGCCTGCATTTTTTTTTCTCTCTCGCTTAAATCTGGTCTTATCGATCGTCGCCATTTTACCTTCATATAGTCATAGGGCGTCTGCGTGTGTTCAGCTAGAGAGAGAGAAAGAGAGAGAAAGGACCCTCAGACCCTCTTCTGACTGAAGGCCGCATTTACTGCTCAACCATTTGGGTACGGATTGAGGCTATATCAGTGCCAAATCAGCAAATAATGCGAGAGCCCCCCGCCAATATGTATTTTTATGGGTCCGCTCCATTTTCCAGTCGCATTCTCTGACAAGAAAAAAAAAAGCGCTTTTTATTCTCTCAATTGACTTAACACGAGTCAACGTGACGTTAATTTGAAATGGCAAGTGCGCCTCTGGCTCTGCTTAAACACAATGGGATTGGTCTACGGGACAAAAGTAGCTGGCAGCGCCATCGGTCGGATGCGAAGCCAAAGTGTGCCCTGGTGGAGAAGATTAGAATATAATCACTATTGAACTGATATCACTACTCTATAGTGTTGAATAGTGGTTTTTTTGGACAACTGATGTCAGTATATAAAAATCACTATGGATACTGACATCACTATGATGATGATCTTACTATGGTTTGTAATATCACTATTACTACCAGTATGGATAGTAGTATCACTATTACTACACATAGTAATATCAATATTATTACCTGTACATGCAAGTAGTATCATCTGTATTACAAGTCGATTCACTGAATATTTGAAGCTTAATTGTTGGATTTAATTAGCTTACCTGCAATTACATAATCAGTGTCTGCATGACATGAGAAGGACAAATAAAATTATTCGCACAAATACCCACGAGAGAATTCAGATTTCCTTATT
>JAQGAF010004804.1:0-13432 GCA_034687865.1 Kryphioiulus occultus
TAGTTATGGAGGGGGGGGGGGCGTCTTACGTGCTTTAACCAGATTAAAATGAACAAGGATATGCTACTAAAACAAGGGTTCCACTAGAGATGAAGTTTTCAACTTCCCCGACCTTTTCCTGGCTTTTCCAAGTTTTAAAACAAATTGCCCTGACCACAATGGCAGTGAATATCAATGAATACCAATGTAAGGAATGCTATACTGCTTATTATAGAATACAAACAGCAGATACATGTAGAACATAAACGTTATCTTCATACATAAAGAGTAAATTTTCACGTTGATTAGTTTTTAAAAATTGAAACTTTCATTATAATGTACACATATTGTTATCTCATGGTTTTTGCGTTAACCAATAACTAAGCTTAGTTATGTAATGCGTATTGTTGAACGGCTTTTTGAATTTCCCTGACTTTTTAAAAATGTATTTTGACTTTTCCAAGCTGTTTCACTTTACGTGAGAATTCCAGGTTTTCCAGATTTTTCCAGGTCTGGGGAACCTTGCAAACAATGGAAGATGTTTTTATAAATGCAAATTTGTCGTTAATAAAGTTAACGAAACACGGTGTGACGTCATACATTTGCACTTGTCAGATAAGATAACATTACATTAGTTTTCTCCTTTCTTTCCAGCAGAGGGCTCCAAAATTAACCAAGCGCTATAATATTGGCTCATTTTGGAACTCTGCGTTGGAAAGTAGCAAAGCTAAAAGTTTTTGAAAATATGACGTCAAACTTGGTCACGTGAATAATCTTAATAAAATATATATATATTTGACTAATATAATGATTTAAATGACAATAAAAATATTGTTTCCAAACCGCCATTTTGAAAATAGCTGTTTTACTGCACTGATTTAACTTTAGAACGATTTTCAAACCTGGTTTTTTTGCAGTAATAAGAGAAATTTAACCCTTTACAATGATTGAAATGGCATTACAAATTTTGATAACTCTGATTCATTTCTGAGATTACTGTAAAGCCGCCATTTTGAGAACTGCAGTTTTACTGCACTGATTTAATTTTATAACGACAGTTAAGTCACAATACCGTCGTTTTCAAACCCACACCAAATTTCAAAACAGCACATTCAAGTGCAATTCATTGTATGGGCTTAAATTGCAGTTGAGTGACCTTTGCCACCCTTCATTAGCCCTATATATCTATTCAGCGTGATTTGAGGTGAACTCCAGCATTTGGAAGGGGCTGATTTATTGGTCAGCACAGAGGTCAGCGGTCGATTTAGACGATTGGACGCTGGTGGATTCGGACTCCAAGCGAGCCAAAGTTGTTTGGTCAGTTAGGTGTCCCGCCCAGCTGCCCATTCATCAAGAGGAAAGAGAAAGCTAATCATCGGTCAGAAGACAGCATCGATGGTTCAGATTGTCTGATAGGCCAAAAAATACGAGATAAATGCCCTCAACCTGCAAATTGGGCAAAAAGTGCCAAAGACCCCCACGCACCTACCAAAGACCACAGTTGCCACCAGTACCGGTGGTCAACGGCAACCACGATTCTGAAAACGGGGTGGCTTCAGCCCTCCCAATTTGGCATTGCCCTTTGACCCCTGGCGGCATTTATTACCACACAAAGTCTCTCCTAGACGTGCAGCGGTCAAGCCGAAACTGCTATCTTATCTGGTCAAAATTAATTCAGCCAACCTTTTAATGGTGCACCTGTTTGAACCAGATAAGGATAGTGGGAATCAGTTGATAGGAATTTTCAGCATCCAGATAGGACCATTCAAGTTATGAAATATATTAATACGACCAGAAATTGATTGTCCAACTTCAATATGCAGAAGTTGGACAAGACGAAAACACTTGTTATTAACGGCTTTATGGTTTTGGAAAACATTCGGCCATCAATACATCCTAAAACCTACTTGAAAAGCCTCTATAGTTTCAATCTTCTTAGACATCTTCATGCAGTCATGTTGAATATAACAATCTATGGATTGCTTCCGAAACTGACCAGTATCAATGATGTTGAATTAACAAGGTTTTGGACCACATTTTGTCATCAATGCACCCCAAATGCTTCTTGAAGAGCAACTGGTGCCATCATTCTTGAAGGACATCTTCAGAGATGTTGGATATGGCAATCTGTATTTTCCAAATCTGACCAGTATCAATACTGTTGAATTAACATGGTTTTGGGCCACATTTTGGCACCCTCTGGTGCCCTCCTTCATGAAAAACATTAAACATTGTTGGATATACAGTACATGTACATTCTGCACGTGTATGAATATGGGTATCTCATTCTAGTTTCCCAAATTGACCAGTGTGCCAAATGATGTTGAATTCTTTTTTAATATGGTTTTGGACCACATTTTACCATCAATACAACTTAAATCCATCTTGAAGAGCCGCTAGTGCCATTATTCAAGAATGACATCTGATCTCAAGAAAAGTTGGATATGGCAATCTCTGGATTTCAGTATCTCATTCTAGCTTTCTATACTGACCAGTGTCACTGATGTTGAATTCTTTACCTGGTTTTGGACATAATTCCTTCTTGAGGAGCCTCTAGTGCCATTCAACGTGGGGTACATCTTCAGAGATGCTGGATATGGGCATCTCATTCTAGCTACCAAAACTGACCAGTGTCAATGGTGTTGAATGTTTTGCAAGATAACACGGTTTTGGACCACATTTTGCCATCAATATAGTCTAAATCTTTCTTGACAAGCATCCTCAGAGACGTTGGATACGCATAGCAACCTATATGTGACTCCAGCTTCCAAAACTGACCAGTGAATCAATGAAGAATGATGTTGAAATGTGATGATAGTCATACAGGGATGATATCATCCTCTTCAAACTATTATTTCCTGAATCGCATAGCGATACAGTGATTTTGTCCAGTTGTCCAACTTTGCAGTCCGCATAGTCGTTGACTACATCAATAGCGCTCTGTCGTGAAACTTGTCAACATTATACAACCATGTCAAGCAGCTTTGAAATAGCCAACGCGTGCGCATCTAATCAACGAATCGATCACTGAAGTCATCATAAAGCAAGCGTGACAAATTCGCTGACAAATGGCGTCAAAATCCCTAAGACAGGGCAGCTTTCAAGAGCATGAATGACAGCCTGGATGGACTTATCGTTCACGCAAGGTCCAGCAATCAGGGGTTAACTGCCGAGATTAATTAATCTCATCATCGTTCTATTAAATCTAGCATGAAATGCTCTGACGGAATAAAGCCAACAACACAATCCTTTACAAAGAGCTAATGGACAGCAGTAGTAAACCAAATAATCGAAAGTCAACTTATGATCTCAATTGCCAATCAAGTAACAAAGTAGCATAATGGATGAACCAGTTACATGTATGTCATCGATTACCTCAAAAAAAACAACTTGCAATGATGAGATATTACCAAACTTCAAAACTTGCAATGGCTGACCATTACTGAAGAACCAACTTTTTTATAAAAACTGCAAAGGTCTATATGATGAAAGACTGGCTTAATTATGTTTTCTAAAATCACAGTCGAGTTGAAAAGTAGTCTACACGGATAAACTTTGGTATAGTCCCTGCTCCAAATGTTCACAAAATATTTAAATTTCAAATCTACTTGTCTAGCATAGACAAATTTATCGCAATTCATCTTTTTGTGTTAGGCCTCCAAGATAAACCATAACCACAGTACAACTTATAAATATAATACTCTTTACGCTTTCTATTAAACAACATCGTTATTTTCACACTTTTTGGTTTTTGTGTGTTTAACGTAATCTAATTTTGTTGATTCTAATTTAACTGCCCCTGAGCACGAGGCAATCCATGCCAGCCTACGAGCAGTTAGGAGAAGCTCACATTCTCATGGCGGCAATGCTGGAGCAGGGGCAATAAATAAGCACACACAAGTAAACTACATGAATATCAGTTTTCAGCACGGAATAGCATAAAATTTCGAAATATGAGGGCAGTTCAATAAGTAAGGTAATTTGTTTATTTAAAAAAGAACGACTCATTATGTGACAAGTACATAATCCCCACAGTTATTGATGAATTTGTCCCATCACCTCAAGTTTCTGCATATGTCATCATTGTAAAATGTGTTCGGTAATGTTCACAATCGAAAAAGTGCGAAGTGTTGTTCGGTTTTTGTGGCAAAAAAGCTTAAATAATTCGAAATGGCGCCATTGGCTCCACATTTGGTACCACATATACATTGGCTCCACATCCGAACACATTTTTCAATGATGGTATGCAGAAACTTGTGACACCATGGGACAAATGCATCAATAACTGTGGGTATTATGTCGATAAATAGAGTATTAAATGCTCTACAAAGTATATATATCAATTTGGTCACATACTGAGTCGTTCTTTTTTTAAATAAATAAATTACCTTTCTTATTGAACTACCCTCGTAGTTTAGTTCGTTAAATTTAAAGCAGTAGGAAAAGTAATGTCTGGAGTTTCAGTTGCTAGAAGTTTCTGCAATTTTGAACCAGAAATGACTTCTCCTACACTAATATCGGAATGGCTGTACTCAAGTCAACTATGGCGCCATAAACTGTCACGTGGATTATTGAGGAAAGTTTTTGGGTGGAACAACTTCAAAGGAAGCTGGTGCAAGATTGTTAGCAATTAGATGTAACAACTAGGTGTAAATCACTGAAGATAAAGTTTCCCTGCTTGCAGAATTGCTAAATTTGATACTTTACATTGCGAAAAGCGATACAAGGAAAGACTGAACTACGAAGTTTCAGGAAATTTTCAAAACCCTTCCAATTTGGAAATTTTTGGAAAATATTGCAACATGTGGCACCAACCAAACTGCCTACAAAATTCTCAAAATTACAGAAAATGGGCTGTGAATCACTGAATTTTCTGTAAATTTGAACCCATTACCCATGACCCCATCACGTGACGTGCGGCACTTCAGGTTTGGCACGCATGTTCCACGATTAGAGCAAGACTCATCTCGAAATGGTATCAAGTTGTAGATCTCGAGTGGACCAGGTCGTGTACCGACAACATGCGGGGGTGTTAATATTATATGCTCGGAAGAGGAATTGTTATTGTTGTTGTTGTTGTTGTCGTTTTTTTGCTCAAGTCATGAGAAAGTATGCATCACACATCACTTGACCAAGGGTAACGCACAGGCAACTTCACGAAATGCAAATTAAAAAACTCATTTTTTTGGTCATGTCAAATTAGACAGGCGGAAGTTACGCTTCCTGATCAACATGATCGGGATCTTGTTGATACCGTGCATGCGCAGACCCAGGGGTCAAGTCATCTGGAAAACACACCAGTTAGGATTTGCCTAATGGGTGAGAAGCATGGGGCAATTAAATGGCCTTTTATAACGGATCTTTGTGCAAATGGCTCCTGGCTGCGTTATTTTGGCGGTCATGCTGTACCCTATCATTACCAACGTTCAAACAAAGGGTGTTTAAACGATGCAAATAGATGATATAAGTGGATATGATGTGGATATGATTTATAGTGGTTTTCTGTCATGCTCCATTTCGAATTGTCTTCATTTTATAATCAAAAGAATTTTCAAATAATTACACGTCATTTTAAGAGATATGCTTGCAAATGACTACATCAGCAAAATGTATTTCCCACCACAGAATGTCCTAGTTTATTATGTTAATAAATTTAACTTTGGGCCCATTCAAAATCGATTTTTTAATTTTCATATAAAAATGAATCAATATAGTTTGAAATGAGATTGTATTTGGAAGTTGTTGACATCTCAGGGCTAGTTTTAGTGTTCGATAGCTTATGATAAGTTATGTTTATTCAACATTTAATCACACAGATCTATTTGCCGATCTGATTATCTGGAATGCTCCAAAATGGCGTCCATTAGGTGGCGCCACCTACATGCAGCATAAAAGAAACTACTTGCAAATTTCAGTACAATATTCATGCTCATGTTTCAAAATTTAAACAAATGAATATTAACCTTAATTTAATTTTCATGGCAAAAATGAATAACTATGTTTTGAAATTATATTGGCTTTTAATTTTGGAAATTGTTGACATCTCGGAGGAATTTGTAGTGTTCAATGGCTTCTAATAAGCTGTTTATTAATGTGTTTAATCACCCAGGTCGTTGTGTATCAATCTGCTTATCTGGAACGTTCTAAAATGGCGTCCATGAGGTGGCGCCATCTACAAGCATCTCAACGTAACTACTGGTAAATTTCAGTACAGAGCCCGTGCTCTGTTCACACATGGAGCACAGCAATTATAGCATTACAGTATGTCGAGAATAAAAATAATTATCAAATGCCACAATGTGCTAAATGTTCTAAAACGTTTTGCTCCTCAATGCCATAGTGTGAGTTGAGAATAACCGCTCATAAATCCGTTCAAATTGATTCCAATATGGCTTTCACTTACACGGATGCGGAAATATGTAGGCCAAAAACCGAACAGGAAGTGACCGTTTTCCCATTTGTTTTCACCATTGAACAATAGGATATTGCTGAACCACCTCCAGCAATTACCAAATGTCTAATTAAGAGACTTGTATTGCAAGGTGCATATTAAAGATGGGGTGAACCATCATTTCCTCCATCTTAGAAGTAATGAAAGTGGATAAAATAATTGTAGCATTACATTAGAACTGTCCTTTCCGTTCATGGTTTCCACCTTCACCTGTGGGATTGCACTGACCTAAATTTGCCGCTTTATTTCATTCAAATTGGAAAAGCAATTAAATGCTTAATTACACGGACCTTCAGTTTTAACGAAGCAGTACAGGGTGCGTTAAAAGTAGTGCTATTCCCCCACATGGAAAGAAAATGCATTTCAAATGCATTGCGAAGTGCATTACGAATTGCAAGATGTATTGCAAATGCATTGGTCGTTTTTATCATAACACAGAATACATTTGATAATGTTAACAAAAATGCATTTCAAAATATGCTGACTTGTGTATTTCACCATGTATTTGAAACTACGTACTTACAAACGTTGTGTGTGCTGCATTGAATTGAATGGATTTGATGTAGTTTTGAATTTTTGACATTATTTAATGGCCAGTTCTAACTTATTTATTGAATATTTCAGATGTTTTTTTAAATTCAGATTTGCGATTTTTTTAAGCCTTGAAATTATGAAATATAGCAAGGCTTTTGACATTTTACAATGTATGGAATATAAAATGTAAAATGCATTCTTCCATGCAAACAGAATACATTACCCTATGCGTTACACAACATATTCTTGAATTCAGAAGAAACTAAGCTAACATTATAGTGTGCATTACACAATACATTTTCCAACACCTAATGCATTGCAATATGCATCCCATACAGGGTTCACACCAAAAGTTGCAACTCAATTCCCACGAATTTCCCTGACCAAATCCGATTAATTTCGCTGACTTATTAAAATAAAAAATACCACATGTAATTAAAGTTAACTTTATTAGCAACACTACAATTAACTATCTTTACCTCTGCTTCCAAGTCTGCAGTTTTTCGGACCCTCTTTTTTGATTCCATTTAGCAAACAAATCGAAATTCAAAATTGTTTGAATCTTTTCCCTGACTTCCACATGACGTATCTGACTTTCCCTGACGGTATGAACCTTGTCATAATGACTTACAACAAACTTCCTAAAAACACATTTTAAAATGCATTCGGAAATTCATTCTCAAACACATTCGTCAATTCAACTTGAAACTTAAGTTTTCTCAATCTACAGAAATTTTAAAATGTATTTTCCAACACATGTTCTAATGCATTTCCTAATGCATTACCAATACATATGAAAGCATCCTGTACCCGTACATGTACTGTAAGTCCATAAAACATCACTGTTGCATATTTTTCATTTTTCTGCACTATGGCAACTTGATTACCTGTGAAGAATTTGCAGACTGAAAGAAAAACCGCTTTGCCATAGGCCGACGCTCGTTTTGATTAAAAGGAATTGGGGAAAAAAACAATTTCTGCATAGCAAATTCTTATAAAGACGCTATCAAGGCGATAACGAGGCGATGAAAGCATCAGAATCGCGTGAATGAGAATTCATAACTATCACTTTGAAGTGCTATTTACGCACTGATAATGCAACGAGGGGAAAATCGATCTGAAGTGTCACGGATTAATGTGGGAAAGTTTCCGGGTTCATTCCCAAATTACAAGATGGCGAAAAAAATAATAAGCACGAAAGGAAAATCCAGACATGCTTTTCCATCGCAGGCATTCATCACCCCACATCGGAATGTCATCAACTTGATAAATCCGATTAGAGATAGAAAAAATGGGTTTTAATGTCGCCATCTTATAACATCTGGTTTCAATGTTGCTATTAAGTGATATCAATTTAATTTGCCATCCATTTTCCAAACCTGGATTTTGAGATCCTATTCCTATCAAAACTTCACCTTAAAATGCATCAAAACTCCTACAAAATTTCCTAAAAATTTTATCCCTTTCATGACTTCCTTATTTCCTTTCCTTTTCTGTCATGGGACCAATTCCACAAACATGTACAGTAGTTATAAATGTATGGACTTTAAAAATACGAGCTACAATGGGGTGTTCCACCAATTGTATCAAAAAACTTGCAATTATTAGGAACTCTTATCATTCGATTAAATGTACTTGTAACTTGTAAGGTATGAAATTATAACACAAGAAGTGTAGAATTATTTTTTGCTGTAGAACACAAACACTTGTACTTATTATTCCTTCCCCCTTCAAGTATAACTACATACCTTTGTGGAATAGGGCTCTAGCGTTACATGTATATTCTCTAATTCTAACATTTCCTTTTCTTTTTCCAACTCTTTTCCCAAATTTTCCATTTCACATCCCATTCCCTATTGATAAACCAGCAGAACTTTCAACCACTATAAAACTACTGTATTACTCAATAAAAAAAACTGGCAAAGTGAGACTGTTACTAATTTCATTTCTGATATTTTATTCTATAATTGTCTCATTTCTTCTACATGTACTGTATTTTCACAATTTAACTTCCAATTCTTCCTTTACTAAACAAGAGAACTTGGAAAAAACAGCGAAACGTATTTAACAAACGGGCATTGACATTAGCTAGTATTGTAATTGCAGCAATTACTGTATGTTAATAAATTGCAATTTCCTTATTTCTTTTATTTTCTGATAAATTATTCAATAATTATCTTATTTCCTTACCTTTTCCTCATTCACTTCCCATTCTCTTTTGAAAAACCTCGTGATTTAAATAACCTTAAAACATATTTAACAAACACACAAACTGGGATTTTCAAACTGTTGGAATCTATCGCTTTTTGTTTTGTTTTATTTTCTTGTTTCTTGACAGCTTGCGTTTTTTTCGTTTTGCTTGCCCTAACTGCAGGCAATCATTGCCAACTCAGGAGCCTTTAGAAGAAGCCCACTTTCTGACCGCGCCGATGCTGAAACAGGCCAGCAGCAGGGCATATACCGTAGCAAAGTCCATTCCCCCGTTTTCATTTCTGGGGGCACCACTTTTCTCCAATTTTCTTATCCCATACTCCTTCACATCCATCCTTTCCACTCTCGCATTCCCATTTCCCCATTATTGTCCTTGTTACCCAATCTCCTGCCCCTTGATCTCACAGTCAACCAACAGATCCACCCATGCAGCACTGACTTGTATCAGCACTAAAGCCTGAAATTCCACTTTTTCAAGATGGGCCGTCCCAGCATCATCATCGTGCAGGAATTCAGTGGGTGAGGGCCATGTTCAGGCCAAAAACACACGAAAAAAAAATCCCAAAAGGGTTCTTCGCCACTCTTTTTTTCAGGAAAAACTAGTCTCAACCGATGCAATTTTTATCTGGTGAATTTTCCACGTTCATCAATTCGTCTCGTCGAAATGCTAGTCATTTCGGCAATGGTTGGTCGAGTGGATCAACGGCCCCTTATCGGCCAAAATTGGCGAAGTCCGCTCAATTAATCCCCCAATTTAGTATTCCAGAGCGTGAAAATTAAGCGTTGAAAGGACTACAATGTCCGAGTGGGAATCCATTGGTCAAACGTGTCCACCCACGCCACCTAACACCTTCGCACCAGCGAACGAGACCCAGGGTGCCCATATTTAGTAAAGTGCACAACCCTGTGTGACGCTCACACGCCTCTGACGTCATCGAATACCTGTGGCTCGTTACCTCTTCGAAGAAGCTCGAATTGACTCCAAAGCTGTTTTATGAGTGCAGCACCTTGGCTTATTAAGTCAGCCATACAGTCCATGACTGCAATGTTGAATTTAAAAAAAAAATTTAAAAGCTCAAAAATCTTATAACCTTAAATGAATATCCCAAATTCCTCTTTGTTGGTAATAAACTTTTCTGATCGGCGTTACCTTGATAACATTATGAGTATTTTAAGTTTTGCCCAAACATTCCATTGCATGTTCCCAATATCGACATTTGACCCCCCTTTAGATTTCGTAATCCAACTTTTGGCATCATTTGACGTTCCTTTTCTGTATGCAGAATTACGCATTTCAAGTTAAATTTAAACAATTTGAACAGGTAAGTACTCGTTAGTATGACAGGTAAGTAAAATTAGAATTACAGTAGAACCTCTGTAAGTTGACCACCCAAGGGACAGTCGCAAACTGGTCACCATATGGAACGAAGCTTGTACTGACACAGGATGTTAATTCCGTGAACTGCATGCACTTACATTTTACAGCAATCATTTATAATTCATGAATCATTCATGAATGATTCATGAATAATCTTATTAAAATGTTCATAATACAGTACCAGCATTGCTAATGTGCTGCAAATTTATCCAGAGGCACCACTGAACTGTACAGTAGTATGGGAATTTTAACGCTGTAATGCAACACTAATGTACAGTGTAGGTATAAGTTTTCCAAGCGGCCAATGAATTTAATCATCTATGACTTTACATGTTGAGACCATGCTGGTCAACATGTAGAGGTCACCTTCCATTGAGTTAATGTAGTGGTCACACAGTTTGACTAAAACCAATATTTGAATTTTTTTCCTGAGCTGAGTCAAACTGAGGCAAAATTAGAATTTGTTATCGTTTTTCATGTAGTGGTCTACTTGAAAATCGATAACAAATTCTAATTTTGCCTAACTTCTGATAAACTTTCTGATCTTCGTTATAATATAAAGCACTTTTTCATACTGGATTTTAACTTTTACCTAACCGTCCATTGCATTTCTCCAATATCAACCTTTTACCCCGAAGGCCCTTCAAACGTTTCGCAGCCCTCTTGAATTTGACGCTCCTTTCTGGAAGCAGAATTCAACATTTCAAGGTAAATTTAAACATTTTCAACATAAAGTTTGTTGTTAGTTTGACAGGTGGGTAAAATTATTATTTGTTATCGTTTTCATGGTCACTCAGTTTGGCTCAGCTCAGGAAAATATATGTTTTACCAACATTTTAGCATTCGTTCCATGGCATATTACTAAGGCGTATCCGAATTGAAATTATTTGACAGTGTCAATGATAGCTGATAACATCGGCGACAGAAGACACAGAATGACACAAATCAACGAGAGAAACTAAATGTAAGGCGAACTGCCTGGCAACAACAGGTTGACAATAACCATATGTCACCATACTCAAAGAAAAATGAATTCAATAAAACTACAGGTATCCATGAAATATAAAAGTAGTTTAGAAATGAACCCATGGCATGGTTAATAAGGCCATTGATGAATACACCAACAGGCTGGCCATACATTATTCACCCCATAATGACCTTATTTATATGTGTTTAATTATCTGGCCACCCTGCATTTCAATAATGGCACATCCAGGGTGCAGGTTATTAATCAGCACCACTTTCAATTGTAAATACTGACAGTATTTCTTCTGGCTTGAATGGTTGATAGTGCGTTCATGTTACATGGTTTTTCAGAATTGAGTAAATGTACATTCAAACTGATTTGGGGTCACAAAAACCAACATACTGTCATAAAACATGGCGAAAAATCCTTTCAGCATCTTGGTTCAGCCTCAAATGAGGTTAAATAGCTTGGTACAGCCATTAGAAGACCAATGTGAAAACAAAAGCATCCGCCACCATAAAGGTGATGTAGCTAAGACACTGGGTGGTAAAATGTGCTTGGTTTCAATTTGTATTTAAAGGGAAAAAACTGGCAGCAGTTGACTTACTATTTCCCACTTCCTTCAACTTTTCCCACTTTCCCAAGTGCTGTCCGAGCGATTCTGGTGCAGAACCCTCGTAATGAGGCCATTGGCTCAGCTGACTTGTGAGCCAAAAGCATGAAACCGCACCCATTTAAGGTAAAAAGGGAAATCTTTTTCCTCGGCATACAGGTACATGTACATGTAGCTTTCTCCCAGAAGCCATTTTGAATCGAGGCCATAAACAAAAATAGGTTAAAAAAACCTTTGGAGGAAGATGGCCATTGCGCAACTGCACCACAGGCACTGACCAGAAAAGGGTTTTAGGGACATAAATTTGGGTAAATTCTGCTGGCAAGGAGGAGCGAGGGGGTGAAAGAGAAAGTGAAAAAAAGTAGGAAGAAACGCAGCCAGCTAACTGATTTATTGTAATCTTCCCTCGATTTCATTGCCTATAAAAACCACTTATGCATTAAGGTCAAAGAGAGAGCCATTTATCTCCATCCCTCGTTCTTCGTGTTAGCTTTCTGGGACGTGAATGTCCATGCGCACCTGATTATGTAAGATGGTCAAGCCTGAGAAATTTATTCATAACTTGAAAATAAGGGAAACTAGTAAATATTTCGGGTGTCAGCATACAGGATTTATCATTTTATGTCTTCCTGAAACAAAGCCATTATTTGAAGATGAAACGAAATCTAAATTTTCCACTTCTGAGAGTTGGGAGAACTTCGTTTTCTGCCATTTTTCCATTGCTTTCAAGTCTGCAGCATTGTCTGAGATCAAACAACAATGACATAGCACTGAATTGGACTTCTGGGACTTCAATGATACTTCAAGGACTTCCTATAGCCAGGAAGGTAATGAGACTTCAATGAGACTTCGACGGAAGTCAGGGATTTCCTGACATCAATGATGTCTGGACATCCTTCGTCCCAATGAAGTGCTATTGAAATTCCTTGAAGTCTAATTGAAAATCCTCCTGAAGACCCATGATGTCACGCTATAGTAATTGGAATTTGAAGTCAGGCTGAAGCACTTGAAGTCCGGCAGAATACCTAAAGTCTGAACGAGAATGGACTCGCCAGGACTTGAAGTTACTTTACGAACTTAACCCTAGACTTCAATAACTTCAGGAGGACTTCAATGACATAAGTTCACTTTAATTGACTTCAGGACAACTTCAACAACTTTAGTGAAACTTCAACGACTTTATCGACTTAATTTAATCCCACTTCTTAGACTTCATTGACTTAATTAAGTCCGACTTCATTGGCTTCAACGACTTTTCAGTTGGAACTTCAACGACTTTTCAGTTGGAACTTCAACGAC
>JAQGAF010004805.1:0-13430 GCA_034687865.1 Kryphioiulus occultus
GGAGAATAGCTGTACAACTTGTGCGGCTACTTTTGATGTAGGGTGGTCATTTTATCGAGAAGCCATTAATTAACAATTTGTCTAGATGTGTGTTAATTAAGCTCTGATAATCAAATTTGATAGTCATAAATAATGCAAATTTGGGTTGCTTTAAGTTCGGCATTTTAGCCTCAAATATGCATATGGATTTTTATGCAAATTAGGCGAATTATAAGAGGAATAATTTGTCTAAAAAACACATTTCTCCGATATTAAATCGGATATTTGGTTTCTGAGAAAACCACATTTTACTCGATTCTTGCAGGTGGCCCGAATTTTTCGCTCGTAAGTGGATATTTAAAATTGGGAAACTCACCAACAGGCCTCAAAACCAGATAGGACAGGATATCAGACAGTGAAACAACGCCGCTAACGCATTCATCATCGTCCACAACAACGAGGCGATGCACCTGAATTTGGCAATAAATAAACACAATGTCAATGCCGACCAATCGCATATCTCCATGTTAACAAAACGAGGCTTTACCTCGGCTCTCGCAATTCTCTCCAACACTGTGCCGAGAGATTCGTTGATGTTGCACTTCTGCACGCCTTCAAACCATTCGTTGCGGTGCTTCAAAGCCTCTTTGATGGTAATATCTAGGTTGTCATAGGTCCTTTCAGCAGCAAGGTTCTAAGGGCAAAAGAATATTAAGATCAAAATAACATTCTCAACTGCCTACGTAAAAGAAACATCGATGACATCAAAAATGGCAATGTTGATAACATCAACAATCCGATAACCTCTCGCAACACCGAGCTGACAGAGCTAACTTAAAAACTTACAATAACATCAAATTTGGCATAGATGTCCAGCAGCCTTCCTTGCGCATCGATAATTGGCAATGCAGAAATCCGGCGCTTGATGAACTTTTTCAAGGCCACTATGATGGGGGTCTCTTCGACAGCCTGTAACAAAACCGCAAAAGAATTAGTCGATGCAACTCGCAGGATCGCACGTGTGCCCGATAATTTCAACGCACAATACCGTTTCAATATTTTCGTATGTTCCTATCTTGAGTTCGGCCAGCGTCTTGCTCAGAACCCCAGGCTTTGGCAACTCATGTATCTGCGGCAGAACATTTTTGGAAAATCATTTTAGCACCCAAATCCCATGCTAAAATCCCATGCGGCAACAGAGTTAGATAAACGAAAGGCACACTCACATACAAATATAAAAACCTTAAGATACGTTTATGAGTGATAATATACAGAACGTTTCCGGTGGCCTGATCGATGACCGGCAGCCGGTGGACCTTGTTTTCTATCAAGGATTTGATTGCATCGAATAAACTGAAACGAAAAATTGAATATTTGATTAATTCTTCGCACACTACTTTTAACAAGTGCTGCAGTGATCCCTGGATAAAGACTTACCATTCATCTGGGCTGATGCTAATCAAGTTTCTGGCTTGCTCTTTCAAAACATCTGAAATTTGGACAAACATTGCAAATTAAGATACTTAATTGCCGATGCCCCAGAAGGGACAAAATACTGTCTTACCTCTCCACGTTTGCAGCTTATGTTCTTCGAGTTCTTCCATCTTTACCTAATAAAACAAAGATGAGAATAACAGAAATGCTTAGTATCCCCGAAGAGAGCACCGTATGTAGTTGGGAATCTACAAAGCATGTATTGTTAGGATAAGCGCCAGGGTGAGAAGTAACGTAGTTCGAGTAAAAGGCAGAGAATGTTAAGCTAGGATGAAACACATTGGTCGTTTTTTGCACTTATGTAAAAATCCTAATAGTTTTTGATAAAAATGTTAAAGGCTTCAATATCCTCAGAGCATTTCGAATTGCATTAAAAACAGCTAATAAAATTGTTTTTTGCTGCGGATGTTGTATCACTCGTATGTCTGATCAAGATGTTTTCTGCATTAGTTTGCTTTAAAAACTACAGACATGGAATGCCATGTTTGAATCTCAACGCAATTTCAACAAAAACCAATTTTAAGAAAATGGATATATTCCATATTTGAGGAACAAATACAAATTTAGACTTAGCAATATGGGAACGTTCAAGTATTATGTCACCACAAAATCATGGTTTTCAGAACCCTGTCTATACGTGTATGTCAGCGCTCATTTTCAACACCCACAAATGATCACATCATCACTTAGCGAATTTTCATAAATGTCAAAATAATGTCCCTATCCAATTAATTGATTAGACAATTTATTATTATTATTACATGTAGAAACATTAGATAAGATGATGGATTTTAGGTACAGAGAAAATGCACATGTATATATGCAAAAAATGATTTAAAAAGCGCCATTTGCGAATTTTTTTTATAAAACTCGCCATCTTTTTTTAATAAGATTTTAACCCAAATTTTTATATAAAAATAAAGAAAAGTAGATTTTTTAAATGAGAGGAACTAATAAAAATGTAAGGTCTCTGAAAAGAGGATATTTGTTAGATAAGAGGTATTTGAGAACATGGAATGAATGTCATCTTTGAATTTAAACACAACATTCTAAAATATTCAAAAACATTTAGTAATTGCCATAGCTGAACATTTTTTTGGAATGCTATATCCAGAAATAATGCATTTTAGGAACGTGAATGCTAATAAAACACGTGGTAGCGAAATTTCTGCAAAATCGAATCTTAAATAATGAATTTTAACCAAATTTTTATTAAAAAATTTCATTCAGCAACATCATTTGATTGACCCCCACCCCTGCTATCATGTTACCAATTGACCTATCCCCTCCCCAAAGATTATGAAATAACACTTGAACGTTTTGTAAGCAAAAATTATGTCTTCATTGTGAAGTTGTTGAACCCATAGACTGGTTACATATGTAATTTTAAACCATCAGCTTTTTGGCTGTACATCTTTTTCAAACTTGAGCAACACGAAGCAACAATTGTGCATTATCCTGTGTATCAGCCAATGATTCCACACAGAGTTATTGCAAAAGCAAAATCTAGTAAACCATGAAGCCAAAAGCAAGGCCACGATTGTTCGAATAAGACATTTTGGCTTGCGAGCGCACGCGAGCAATGGGCAGACAATCATAGAGGCGTCCTTAGTGCATGATGTCGAAACGGAAGTGCATTTTGGAAATTATTTTAGCAATACCTTGCGTGCCTTCTGTAGCATGAATCAAGGAAAGCAAGTGATGATTACACCCGTGAAATCGCAGCCACAGAAAAATCAATTCCACCAATTAGAAAACCACAAAGCGCTTGACGAGAATCAAATCTTACGAAACATTAAGGGCACTTGGAACCGTTCACAAAGCGGGTCTTCGTGGTACCGCTAAGGCCCTTGGAGCACTAGGGCACTTTGAACAGAAAGCAATTAAAAAATCCTCGTTCGACACTTTAATTTAAGGACCTCCACAGGTTGTTCAGTTAAGTTTTTTGTTCGGTACCACTTCTCCGGCTTTGTGATCGGCCATTGGCATTCGACACATGACAAAACTCAGAATCCTCAACGGACAAGTACTCACCGATGGCGACTTATAATATTGCTGCAGAATGTGAATAAAGTCAGTGATGGTGAGCATCCCTGAGAAAGATAGGATATCGAGACATCAGTTAAAACACGTCCATCAAAGAAAATGCAGAGGAACCGGCTTCGTGCATTTGGGAAAATTCACAAAAAGACTTGCCTATAAATCCCTGACGTCCACTGTCCCACAGCGGTGCAGCTCTGACACCTGAAAAAGAAAATCAGTTAAGACTCGAAAATAAACGTGAATTGCATAACACAGGCTGTAAAGCAGTACCGGGAGGTCGAATTATTATATAGGAAAAATGAAAAAAATATAGGAATTTTTTTTCTAAAAAAATCAGTAAATAACTGCAGTTTAGAGCGTTTCCTACTTTTTAATTGCAATTCCTCAAAGGCATGTGGCCAGTTGGTTAGCAATTTTTAACATTTTTTCACATGCAAATATAAGACTTTTGTTCACATTTCTTCAAATGCAAATATCTGATTTTTCCCCCTAAATTTTCACCAAATATTTCAGAAAAAAATTAATTTTCATGGACTAAATAAACAGCAGTTATCAAACTTTGCCAGTGACAACCAACTTAATTTTAGGATGGCAAACTTTTGCGACCCATCTACAATAAGCCTATTGAGAATGTCATGCGCACATTTTTTACAAAACTAGAAAAACGAGTGTAAATATTAACCATAAGAGAACGCCGTAGGCCAAATTTAAAAAAAAATTAGCCATAATGCATTTTTAAAGACATTCTTAGGAATATTAATATTCAAGAGAATGCCTTAGGCAATTTTTTTAAATAGCGCTTTTTACAAAAACTAAGCCACAAATAGTGGATTTTAGATTTTTTTTAAATTGTATGTGTGTAAATACTAACATTTAAGAGAACGCCGTAGCATAGGCGAAGGTCTTGTTAAAAAAACTAGCCATAATGCATTTTAAGACATTTTCATAAATATTAATAATCAACAGAATGTCATAGGCATTTTTTTTACAAGAAAACCAGAAATGAAACATTTAATATTAATTTAGGCTAATATTAAATAAGAAAACCAGATCTCAGCTGAGGAATTTTAGCCAGTATCTGCTATATCAATCTTTGCCACAGTAGTTTGCAGTAAAATAAAGGAATACATAGGAATTTTTCTAAAAACATAAGATTATATAGGAACACATCAAAAATATACATGTCGGAAATATAGGAATCACTTTACAGCCAGATAACCAAATCCGCAAACTTACCGTTGTAAACCAGGGCAAAAAATGCTTTCTTTACCTGCAAAAAAGAACATTTTGATTGAATCAATAAAATATTAGTTCGGGCAAGACTGAAAGACAACCGAGGGCTCCGCTCACCAGCAGCTGAGTATCAAAGACCACGAGTTTGGCACTGGTTGGAATCAGGTCGTAGCATTTGTGAAACTTGAAGAACTTGACAAACACCATATCCTCATCTTCTTCTGAAAGGAAAAAAGCAAAGTGTCAATGCGAGAGTTCTGCAGGCGCCCAAGATCCACGATGACGAGAATCAACGGCAACATAGCGACAATACACTGTCTTTTCTGATTGTGTCATTTCCCCGATGCTGCAACGTCCTCATTTATTAAATCAAGGCAGGTTGCTGAACAACAGCCAAGTGCAACAAAAAACACCTGATCAGATACAGTTGGCTCGACAAGCTCAGCCAAACTGCTGTTCGGGGAACATCTGTTACGTTGAAACGGTGCCGCGGCACTTTCTGTTATGAGAGCTTGGAGCTAAATTTAAACTAAAAGCCACGGTACGAAGTAGATTTGCAAGGATTCTGGAGAAGTTCTGGAGAAAACTCAAATTAACAACGAAATTTTGATGTTCGCGCTGATGTTCCGGTATGGACCAAGCAGTTCTTGGCTGGCCTTCAAGGGACTTTCCGGTTATGTTTCAGGCTGGTCCATGCTCAACAATTTCCCTCCAGTCTCCAGCAAGTGCCATGGGGTAGTGCAAGAATTCCAAACAACCTGAAGCAAAACAGAAAACCTGGAAATGGCCATGCAAAGGGCAAAGGTGCTTCCCAAACCTTGCTAAACCGCTTGCCCAAGCAGGGTGTCTAACGAACTGTAATTTTAGTTTTCCAGCATTTTCCAGTGTAAAAAATACAATTTTTTAGTTCGGTAAACAATTTTTATGCCAATTATATGCTCACAGGGGCGGATACAGCAGTTTTCGAGATCGAGGCGTGAAAAATTTAGTAAAAGGCCTTATATTAATAAACAAACGCCGTGGGCTAATTCTATTTTAAATACTAGTCCCAAACAATTGGTTTTACAGAGATTACCACAAATTTGTTTATTTAGATTAATAATTTAAAGACGCCACAGGCAAATTTTTTAGAATAACTTAATAACAAATGATAACATATTTTTTAAACACTACACCCACATGCTTGGCTTTTCCTAGATTTACATTAATTTGTTTAGTTGGGATTAATAAATTAAAAGCTCCGCAGGCGAAATTTTTAGAGAAACGTAATACCAAATGATGACATTTTTTAAACCAGACCTAAATGATTGGAGCTTGTATGGTTGGTACCCAAATTCTCAAATTAATTTCCTTGACTTTCCCTGACATTCCCTGACAAACCCATGTAATTTCCCTGACATAAAAATACATTTTGCCGGTTCCAAAAAATATGAAAATCATCACCTACTAAGACATTGTTGCAGCTGTACAAATGTCTGGACAATTCCATTTTTAGCTTGCTCAATTTAAACGTTGTTTCTTATGTTGCAGGTTCATTAACTCTTGTGTAATCGCATCTTCGTCAAATGGGTAACTCAAATTCCCTAACCCTCAAATGCAGCTCAGGCCAGTATTCCTATAATAAATTTCCCTGACTTTTTAGCAAAACGCTAATTTTCCCTGACTTTCCAGGTGGGTACGAACCCTGTAATACCAAATGATGACATTTTGAACTGTAATTTCATTTTTCCAGTATTTTCCAGTATAAAAACTCACTTTTTTCAGTATAAAAATACAATTTTTTTAGTTAAATGAACAATATTTTGTCAATTATATGCTCACCAGGGGCAGATACAGAGCTTTTTCGAGATCGGGGTCCATCACCGAAGTTGTGCCCCAATTTCCAGAAATTTTTGTATAATAAATGAAACGTGCGTGAAAAATTCAGTCACTACCAGGCATACTATTACTAAACAATAAACGTCAAAGGCGAATTTGTTTTAAAAAACTTGTTCCACACAATTGGTTTTACACAGATTTCCACAAATTTGATTAATCAATAATTTAAAAGAGCCGCAGGCGAAATTTTCAGAGAAACGCACTGTCAAATGATGACATTTAAAAAAAAAAATAAACCCGCATGATTGGCTTTACCCAGATTTCCATTAATTTGTTTAGTTGGATTAATAATTTAAAGCGCAGCAGGCGAAATTGTTAGAGAAACTTAATATGAAATGATGACTTTTTTAAACCAGACCCACATGATTGGAGTATGTAGGAGCCAACGAACTATTTCCATGGGCTATGTATCACACTGGGATCATTTAGAAGTCAATTGCTTTCAGGGTGTCATGGTGTAGAATTTTTAGAGCATTTTTCAGAAAAATAAATTTGAACTTGAAAATTTTCCAGTATCAACAATTTTTTCGGTATATTCCAGTATTTTCCAGTATGAAAAACGATTTCCAGTATTTTCCAGTCCAGTAGACAGCCTGCTAAGGATCCAGAAATAAAACCCAATCTGTTTGGAACTCGAGATGTGCATAATAGCCTCTGCTGTGGCTTTTTAAGGCGCATTCCTCGCAAGAGCTATTAGACAGAGTTTCCTGGAAGATACGTAACGGGATGCAGCGGCACTTCCAAAGCACCTAGCAGCACCCACAGCATGCTTCATCCGATTTAAATGTAGCTGGCTTAGCATTTCCGAAACAATAAATCTGTCTTAACTCATCATCTATAATCATTTCCAGCATCCTGGCAAGGGGCCACAGAGGCAGCCTTGCCAAAATTAGGCCCGAAAGTGAGGACTAAAGTGAGTTTCGCATTCAGAACCACATCGGCTTTCAAATATTCTCAGTTCTTCAGAAAAAGCCAGTAAAACAGAAATCACCCTGAAGATGTGGTCACCATTAGTTGCTCATGCATTGACAACAAAGTTTCGAGGTGCCCCGAGTAAATATATTAATTGGTTAAATGGAAATGTAAATTGGAATTGTTTAACAATTCAATCAATAGGTTTAATGACAGCAATTGGTATCAATTGTTCATTTAATATCAATTGTTATTAATTGGTGTCCATTGTTACCATTACCTATTATGACCCATAGTTCCTAACTTGTAGTATTTCTGAAATTCATTTTGAAATTGACCTAGAGTTCCATCTTATATTAAAATATTTTCCTCATTAACTTACAATAAACCAATTAATACCAATTTCACCAAATGTTTATAATTTCTTTAATTATTAGAAAAGTTTATTATTAGAAAAATATTTTCCTCATTAACTTACAATAAACTAATTAATACCTATTTCACCAAATGGTTATAATTTCTTTAATTATTAGGTTTATTAAGTTTATTATTAGAAAAACATTTTCCTCATTAACTTACAATAAACTAATTAATACCAATTTCACCAAAATGTTTATAATTTCTTTAATTATTAGAAAAGTTTCATGATGAAATCAAAATCATTTGACGTGATAGCAATATGGCCAATAGCTCTCAATCATACCCATCAATTGAATTTGGATGCATGTCATTTAATAACATTTGAAATAATTCAAAACATTTATAGTCAATTCCATACAATTGGCAATCTAAAATTGTTTTCTAACGACATTTTTACTTGGGGTCAGTCCAGCGGGTTAATTTGCCTCGAACATTTCAGTTTCACTTGTTTTAAATTATCTTGTATGGCAATTATGGCAAACTGCGACATGACCAACTCGCTCAGCGTTGAACGTAAATCAAAGAGTGTTGACAACTGCGACTATGAATTTATGGTTGCTAGCAACTGAGCCAAAACTGCTGTTTAACCCGAATGTCAAATGGAAATACAGGGCTGTCCAAAAGATCCAAAACCAGCATATATTGTTTTCAAACTTGGGAAACACCAACACTAATCAAATTCAAATCAAAACACTTGTTTTGATCCCGATACATGGCTTCCCAAGAAATAAAATTGTCAACTTCTCTACTTTTAATGTTTTCAAAACAAATTTCCCTGACCACAGCAAACGCAAAAATATGATATATGTAAATGTTAAGGGGTGCTATTCTAATTGCTTATTATATGCAAACTGGAGATAAAACAAAATTTCATCAGTAGTTTAGTTTTTAACTTGACAATTTCTGGCAATCATATCTCAAAATTTCATTTTTTCATTAATTTAATAATTTCAAAATCTGTTCGCAGGCCAAATAAAAATTTCATTTAAATAGTTGATGCGTTACATCCCCTACACCATGGTATTCACCTAAAATCTTATTTTAGGGTACTGAGTTGAAATGAATTTAAATAAAGGTTTTTTAATCATTGAAAAAAATGTCAAGTAAGATTTGCATCTGATAAAAGGAAAAAGTTTCCAGGGGTTCATCAACGTTTTTATAACAAGTCTACATTTTAGAATTTAGTATTTCACTGCTCTGCAGTTCTTCATTAATGTATCCAAACAGATTATGTTGTAAAGTATCATTCGATGCAATGTATATTACTGCATTACTTACAAATTAAAAATGATACAAATATAAATCAATTTTGATCCAAACTAAATTTTGAAACTGGCGCATTTGATAATTCAGTGATTAAAAATATGACTGTTAGATTTCTAAATCGATCTCAAATTAAATAGTTTAAAATTTGCATTTTAAACGATTGACATTTTTGACAGTACAAAGGTTACAGAAAAATAGAATTTAAAGCTTATGGTTCCGAAGGAGTTTTTAAGGACTGAGTGAGTCACCTCTTGCCTTCTTTGAGACAACAAATCCAATATTGACATGTTCAATTTCCCAGATTTTCCACGGTTGTTTCAACGAGAAGATCGTGAAAAAAAAATACGAGTTAAAAAATCTGATGTCCTCCAGAATCCCTCATCTGTTCGCGCACATGTTCAGCTAATTACCCCACATTTTTTCAATGGCATTTTGATGAATGGCAATGACGCTACTTTGTCCCAAAATTGTTTTTCCAGCGCATCCCATCCAATTACTAGCCCCCGCAACAGTGCATCTGGTACCGTTCGAAGCATCCATCACTTCGATACAACAACATTCCATCTGACAGAAGCGCATTCCTCCCATTAGCCGCAATGGCAGACATCCAAGAACTGATCATGCTGGTTTCTTTCCAATCCTCGTCACCTCTCCCAAACCAAATAAATATCAATTGTTGTGAAAAATGACAGGCTCCACACGAGGATCTTGCTTCAGAGGCAATTCTGGTGCCCGAACATTACATTCTCGCAATGTCAGAATTTCTCTTTAGGCTGAGCAAATGCTTGGCCTTATAAGAATAAACCAAAGCTCGTCATTCTTGCAGTACGAGCAGTTGCTTGGGAACTCTGGAGGTAGGACAGCTAAAACTGACCTGTTCGAGACATTTGCCCATATCTCATGATGTCTGAATTTTACTTTATAGGTTGAGCAAATGCTTGGTTTCATAAGAGTAAAATCTAAGGCTAGTTATTTTTGAGTAGACATTCCAAAAGACATTTGCTGCATATAACAATTTCAGGAACTTTAGAGGAATTGCAGTCCAAAGACTGACAAGACATTCCGCTCCAGATATTTGCCATATGTATCAATTTCAGGATTTCACATGACATTTGAGCAAATGCTTGGCATGTCATTCTTGCAATGACAGGAGATAGGATAGCCATAACTGACCTGTTCTAGACATCTGCATATCTCACATTGTCAAAATTTCACTTTAGGTTGAACAAATACTTGGCTTTATAAGAATAAAACCGATGGCTAGTCATTCATGCAACAACAGAGCAGTCTGAGCAGTTACCGAAGACCTCCGGAGGCAGAACAGTTCAAAACTGACACCGCAAAACCGAGTTCTTTCGCTCAAGACATTTACAATTAATATCTCACAATATCATCCTTGCAATGATAGGGCAGTCTGAGCAGTTGCTGAAGCAATGCTAATTTGGTGGCGGGAATCTTGAAACGAAACCACCGAGGTGGTAGAACTTGTCATGCTAATCCGCTCATGGAATTGCATGCCCATACGGATTCTTACTATTGGTTTTACTTTCTGCATGCCATTCGACGTTGGGATTCTCTTCCAAAGGATAACCTTAAGCTTCAAGAAATTCAATTTCAGTCATCTGACAATGATGTCTTGGTGGCACCCACCGAATCTTAATTTGGGTTGATGGACTACGCCCCCTACCACATGGTATTAACTTACTGGCAGTAGGGTACTGAATTGAATTGAACTGACATCCTGTCACTCAAGACCAAGCAATGTCTGAGCACAAGCCAATTAACTAGCATTCACAAACTGACTTGAACCATCCACAAGTTGAATTGAACCATCCACAAGTTGAATTGAATTGAACTGACATCCTGTCACTGAAGACCAAGCAATGTCTGGGCACAAGCCAATTAACTACCATCCACAAACTCAGCAAGCGTTGGGCCTACCTAGGGTGAGGGTGAGTTCGTCCAGCATGTCCTGCTCGATGGTCAGCTGCTCGAACTCCTTGATGAGGCTCATGTCCCACGTTTCCCAGAGCTCCAGGGCACATTCTGGGTCGGATCCTGGGGCCACAAAGGTGCCCCAGTCTTCCCACTCATCGAATTCGTAGTCACTGTCGCCATCATCATCCTCTTCCTGCTCTTCCTCCTCCAGCTGCTCTTCCTCTTCCGGTTCCCCATCCTCCTCACCGTCGTCCATCGCTTTCCGGTGGTCCACTGGTGCTACGGCACTGCCTAATCCCAATTCTCCAGAAACTCTTGTGGCTCCTTGGCCCTCGAAATAGCTGGCAAACGTGGGCTTGAGTGGCGCCCAGGCTCATCCGATTCCCCGGTGGGGTGCAGTGGGCACCCCCGGCAACTTACGGGACGTTTGTGGTTCAGAGCCGGAGTTTCCGGGACATGTTCCGAAGGGTTCATTTTCCAGATCCGGAAACCAGAGAACCATCCTTGATGTCTTCATGGACACGTCCTAATGGGACATGTGCCATCGACTTCTGCACATCTACAACATCTCTTGCTGCGCAGAAAACGCACCCAGAGCTCGAATGGGATTTCCCGTTGCGCCAATGCGCCGAATCGAGCGGTGCTAAAAATATTTCAGGAGCGTTCCAAATTTATCCCTGTTCGCTCTCCCTGAAGGCCGACAGACGACAACAAGATCAACAAACCTCCCATATTGAAAAACAATGCGTTTCACACCCTTCGGCACAGCGATGCCGAAAGACGTAACAGCAATACAAAAGTATTGACGTCGGTTTCAGTTTTATTGATCAGTAACCATAGACGATAACCTTGATCTGTCAGTTTCGACAAATACGGACAGTAATACTGATCGAGTAAGGGCAATACTGATGTACTGATGTTCGATACTGACGATTATCCGGATTTTTGGATAACTACTGTCAGTATCGAGATATTGACAATAATTCTGGCCGTGTAAGGACGTTCGTCAGTATATCTGTCAGTATTGAGCCAGCAACCATGGAAGACGGACGTGCCACATTCGTTGGGTTTCGTCAAAGAAATTCGTATGAGAACACATTTTCCGCTGTTTTTCTCAATCATCATCGTACCGTTTGCGAGTGAGTAGTGACATTATCGCTAAATAAGCCTTGCAAGTCTCCAAATAGACTTTTGCCTTTCATTAGGGGACCCTACACGGGAATTATTACTATCAGTTTCGACAAATACGGATCGTGTAAGGACGTTACTGGTGTATTGACGTTCGATAATGACGATTATCCGGATTTTCGGATAACTACTGTCAGTATGAAGATATTGACAATAATATTGACCGTGGTTGCCTGGCCAAATCAGACATAACCTATGCTTGGTTAGGTCAGACACAAAAAAAAAAAAAATGAAAAGAATTAATTCCGTCTTTATATAAATGTTACGTACACATATGGTGCAGGGACTACACCGAAGTCTACCTAAATTTACCTCATTTTCATGATTTATGTGGAAAGTTAAACGCTTGACATGACACCATCTTGGATTTTGAAAGTTTTAAAGCAGTTTGAATTTAATTTCTTGTCTCAGATTAAGTCCGAGCGAAATTTACGTGAGCTTGGGTGACCACGACCTGGACATCCTGGAAGAGGCCAGGAGCTCCTTGGTCAAGCTGCGTCGCATCATCGTGCATCCGGGCTATCGATCCACCCCCGTAGAAACGGATGATATTGCTTTGCTCGAGCTGATCCATCCCATCACGGAATCGTCCTCAGTCCGTCCAATTTGCCTTCCGCCACCTGAACTGGACATCCGTGGCCAGACGCCCACGGTCATCGGATGGGGGAAGCTGTCAGAAGGTGATTTTGTGTGAAAGATTACTAACAGTCAGATCTGTGTTTCTATCTGGAATGCTCTGATGTTGTCCATACAGCGTCGTTGAATTCATGATACAACTGCACCTGATGTTAGAGTAACCGAAAATAAACAGGTTTAATTAATGAATCCAGGGTCCAGGTTCCACTATTCACATGAAGATCTTGTGGCCAGAATTGCAATTGCGGCTGGCAATGTGAATGACACTTCAGGAATCTTTGAAAGAATGTGACAATCCATGCTTCGATGTTGTGAGGCTTGTTTTACAGCTAATGGTCGACAGTTTGAACATTTACTGTAAAACATTCTAATAAAATGACGGAATGTATGCTACATTTGTTGCTGACATTTTACCTTGTAACTAATAAATGGTGAATGGTGGA
>JAQGAF010004806.1:0-13429 GCA_034687865.1 Kryphioiulus occultus
CGAAAGAGCCGCCACACAGGGAAAATCGCCTGCCCAAAATTTTCCCACCGACCTCGGCCGGGGTGCGAACCCGCAACGATTGGGTCGAGAAGTCAGCGCGCTACCACTCGACCACCGGCGCCGGCGCTGCCAGAATGTGAATGTATGCATGCACACTGCACATAATAATAACTTACATTAAAAGGATTGCTTCCCAATCCATCAATATCTTTCACATAGACGTGGTAATGACCCGATTGTGCAGAACCAGAATGAATCAAAACTGAGAATAACTCGTACTTAGTGTCCTCAGGTGGTAATACCTAGAAGTTCAAATCACTTTTTATAGAGAAACCAAAATAACAAGAATAATATGTACACTGTGTGTGTATTTATTCGGTTCTCAATGCAATGACATGCATGTATGCAGGGTGTTCATTTAAAAACCTTCCATCTTGATTATTATAAAAACTGCATGAGAGTGGGAAATCGTGTTTGGGGGAATGTTTATCAACCATAGGGGGAACCCATTCGAAAAATATTTGCAAATGACAGTGACTCACCCCCTGACCCCTGTTAAACCCAAATGGAAAATTTCAAATGGCAGCCCATACCTTGTGATATCTTAAATGAAAGCCCATTATAAATGAATAATGTTGTAGCAAACGAAATTGAAATTGGCCCACCCAATCAGTCAGTGCTACACTCAAAAATGTGTTTTTCAGGTTTTTCCCCCCCCTAATTCACTATAATTACCCATAAAGTGACAATAACTACTGTATATTGTATATGTTGCAAACAAAAATTGGTCTGACCGGAATCAAAGGTACCTAATCTAAACGTTTTACATGGGAGGAACCTGAAATCAATGTTTTTAAGCCTTCTAAGTTCGCATTTTCGTTTTATTATTGCCTCACAAATAATGGTCTACATTTTGAGCAACTCATTTGAATTATTTTTTTGCAATGCCAATTAAAGTAGTTACGTATTAAAATTCTGAGATTAACCAATTTTACTTTTGTATGCATTCGAAAAATATTTGCAAATGACAGTGATTCACCCCCTGTTGACCCCAAATGGAGAACAAAGAGAGACTAATGTTGAAAGTTTTACGTTGGGGTTCTGAGGGCTTTCTAATGAAGGACCACCGGCCGTGCATACTGTCCCATTACGAAAAAATTTAATTTTCACTTTTAGAAATTTTTGACGTTAAATATTCATGCAAAAATCATGCGTTGGTGTCAACGGGGGTCAAAGGGGCATCACTGCCATTTGCGAATATTAGAGTGTGAGCACCACGTAAAACGTGAACGCAACCCTAAAATCGGGCGCAATGGGCATGTCTATGTCGTCACAGCTGTCACATGCGCCCATCAGTTGATAAACATTCCCTAAACACGATTTCTCTACCTCATATCATTTTTATAATAATCAAGATGGAAAGTTTTTAAATGAACACCTTGAATAAAGAGGGTCAGGCCAAATCTTGGATCAAATTTTCCTTACTTTTCCAGGCGGCCAGACACCCTGATATATTAATTTGAAGTTTTGAGCAAAAAATTTATACTGGAAGGATTGAAAACAAGTCAGTCAATAAAACATTCTTACCGTATCACAATAAGGCGCCATATCAAGTACTTGGGGGAACTCAAACTTCCGTTTATCCTAAAATGAAAAGCAATGGTTTTAAAATAAAAACAAAAGCAGAATTTACTGAGATCTGCAAGTTGAGATTTTCTTATCTTGCCTTAATGCTTTTCAATTTTGCAACGTTATAAATAAACCGTAAAAGAGAGAATCCCAGGATTGGTGGCAAACTGTGCAGTTTAGTGCTCTAAAAGAAAATGAAATACAAATAGTGACTAAGTCATGCAAACACAATCAAAACAAGCAAGGCATTTGAACACCCTTACTTTTCTTGCTTCAACAAGTTGAGAACAACTACTGCATTTATATTTATTTTTCCCCAACATTTTTTCAGTTTTAACAAAAGCAGCAGACAAACCGCTTTCCAAGCAACCTTTGCTGGTAAGGGACACGCTTATGTCAAGAAAATCCTCCTATTTAAGAAAATAGATTTCTTCAGCAAATCTGTCACCAAAACTGGCGATGCTTCTGTAATCTTCAACATTTAAAATGATAACATGTCAATTAATTACTTTGCTTTCGCTTATGTCGCCACATTCCAAACATTTAACCTAGAATAAACGGTATCTGGTTAGACCCTGCCATGTCCAGTCAATTAAAGTAATTGAACGTATACGTATTAATGTCCATATTAGCTGTGATTCAGACATTCAGAATTAATGTCAGAAAAACAGCGATTAAAGAAACTGTGGATACCTGATTGACTAGTTTACCATAAAACGTTTGAGATACAATATCTTGACCAGGAGTATAAATTAGTGACTTTTCAATTGCGCTCATTAGTGTATGATGTAATTCTTGCACGTCTTGTTGTTCAAAATTCTAAAAAGGAAAAGATTCATGAAAGGGTTAATTAGCAAAATGAAAACAATAAGAGACCTACAAATTTGTGGCCTTTCAAAGAATTCATAGCCCATGCAAATTATGTGTATTAAAAATTGGATAAGTGAAAGTTTGAAGCACCGATTATGAAGGTTTTAAGCTTACTATTCCCAAATGAAGGAAAAGCACTTTGATGGACAAGCTACAATTACAAAAATTCAATTTGAGGAAAACTATTTTTACCTCACTGTCTGTCCATCCAAAACTAGCTACAAGATCCGTAGTCGTAGTTGATGAAATATCAGCCAAAAGCAATCTTGCAAAAAGCCTTTGTAATTGAATGGGGATGAGGCGAACCTACAGAAAGATGTCACAATTTCTATTGCAGAATAATGAACGCGCTGCTCAAAAGAACAACTTCATGTATGTAGGCCTACATACATTTGAATTGTTCTCATCTTCTAAGCTGCCCAAAACCTTTGATTCAAGTTTGAATAATGCATCTGTGTGATAATTTTAACAAATTGAATGGTCATTTTTTTTTTCAAAAATACTTTGGCAATCTCTCAAAAATGACGCAAATTTCACTTTATTATCACAGCATGTAGGTATACGGTATTACATCACAGTTTGGCGTTCATCCAGACCTAAATACTTCATAACGCGATTGGCGGGAAAAGTTCGGAAATCAAAATGTCAACCTACCGCGGAATTCCGGGGTGTATAATAAAGTCTGCACTAACGAGTTGAGGTAACAAGTTGCGCCCAAGTTGTCCAAGCCACAGAGCTTTACCCTCGTCCTAGATTCAGTAGGTGGTTGCATTCTTGATGTATTTCTCTTTCTTCCTGGACGCTGTTTGTATTTTGAGGGTACAACGTGCAAGCGGTTGAATTCCGTCCGCAGAATATCAGCTGTCTCTTCTTCATTAAACAAGCTGCCAAACATTGTTAGGCTGCCAAACTACGATTGATCTTCAACTCATCCCTTAATGACCAAAAACCGCAATTCGCGACTATTTAATTAACATGCATCGTATTAATTTTCTCATTCAGTTTACCGGTTCTATTGCGAGTTCCAAACTGCACATTTGCAAAACTTGAGTTATTTGATCTTATTTCGTTAAGCGTACAGCTTGACGACAAAAATTAGGCTAATGAGCCACACCTAATAATGGTATCCAATAACGGTTAGAAGCTATGCTATGCCAATTGGTCAAAGATTCATGATATGGGACATCCTATTCCCAAGCCACGCCTGTTTTGGAGGGGTGTTCGCACTGCGTAACACAATGTCCACGATGTGACATCTTGTATTATTTTTAGAAAATTAAACATTCACGCATATAACTTTGGCATACGATTTTCATACGAACTGTCATACGAAAATGTTATCTTTTCATTTGCGCATCAGCGACTAAGCTGCAGCTTTTCCCAACAACTTGATGAGCGTATAGGCGTGGTTAAAAAGATCGGTACGTCTGACGAAATAGGAAGCGTGCGTGCCAGTTTTCTCTGACGTCAGACCTTATTTGCGTAATATCACTTCCGTTCTGTCCTTTTGTCGGCAGCGAGACTCGAGTGGTGCACGTGGATGCCATTTGCCTGGATTTGAAACAACAATCTTCATTTAATGTACGTATAATTGAAATTTTTAATTAGTCACATGCGTTTTATTAAGTAATTAGTTTCCACGAGGTCTCAAATTAATTGACGCGAAGTTGCCTACAGAGTTATGCCATTTTTAGGCCTAGTTCCTTTATGTCATAACATCATTCCCACATTGAGACCCCATGGCCATAAGAATGTTCAACCAATGCAAAAAAAAAAAATTCACTAAATATTACTTTCTAGAACGCCAACAGAATTTACTCACAGGCTGCGCTTTGTGGGTTTAGGTTTACCTTTAAACGAAACCTCTCTACATTGCATTACCAATCCATATTGCAAAATGAGTACGTACATGTAGTCATTGTTGAGACAAAAACGCTAATTGTCTTGCAGAAATCAGCAACTATGCCATCAGACGCCAAGAAAAAACGCGACCAAAAGAAAAGGGAAGCGGCCAAGCAACGAACTGTAAAGAAACCAGCGAAAGCCGACGAGGCTGAGAATGGCGACGAAAATTCCGATTCTCTCAAAAATGGAACTGAAACCCAGGCTAATGGTATCAGCGAAGGTAATCCATTGTATTTATTAAGAAATTTGCTATGCTCGTTATTTGTATGATACCAGAAATCTATCACGACTGATCTTTGATCTAGAATTAATTTTTAAAGGACATCTTTTTATTACCTTCGGTTATATATAAATCGCTACGTCATTATTGTTGAAGTTAATCTCCATGAATTGTCGCTCGTTTTCAGTTGACAAGCTAGCTCTGAAATTTGAACGTGACATGGAAATGAATGCTGTCGCCAGAGCTTGCACCGGAGTTCTCGGTGTCCACCCACGCAGCCGAGACATCAAGATCGACAACTTCTCCATCACTTTTCATGGCACGGAAATTCTCTGTGATACGAAATTAGAATTAAATTGCGGACGGCGTTACGGGCTCATCGGATTAAACGGCAGTGGTTAGTTGAGAAAACCTAAAACTGCTCATTTGATGGCCCACTTTGCGTTACTCACTTTTGTCCTTTGTAGGAAAATCCACACTACTAGCGTCCCTGGGTAGGCGAGAGGTTCCAATTCAAGATCAAATCGATATTTATCACCTATCTAGGGAAATTTCTGCCAGTGATAAAACTGCCTTAATGGCTGTGATGGAAGTCGACCAAGAGCGAGCAAGGCTCGAGAAGCTAGCCGATGAACTTGTTCAGTGTGATGACGAAGGTAGGAATTATTCTACACATCTTATCATCAATGTTCTTGT
The DNA here is from genome assembly GCA_034687865.1 of Kryphioiulus occultus. Lineage (NCBI taxonomy): Eukaryota > Metazoa > Arthropoda > Diplopoda > Julida > Julidae > Kryphioiulus > Kryphioiulus occultus. The sequence goes on from JAQGAF010004806.1 coordinate 5,321, forward strand.
ACTGATCAAACGTAAATTTCCCAGAATCTCATGATCAACTCATGGATGTGTACGAGCGATTAGACGAAATTGGAGCAGAAACTGCAGAAGCAAAAGCCGCCTATATTTTATATGGTCTTGGTTTCACTAAAGAAATGCAGCACAAGAAGTGCAAGGATTTCTCAGGTTAAATATTTCATTGTGTCAATGTGTACCCTACATTCAAGCAAACAAATAGTCGAGAGGGTAAATTTTAAATTGCAACCTTACCTGGAAATTCTCCTTAAGGTGGATGGAGAATGAGAATTGCTTTGGCAAGAGCTCTTCATGTTAGACCTCATCTGCTGTTGCTGGATGAACCAACAAATCACTTGGATTTGGAGGCTTGCGTTTGGCTAGAGGAGGAATTAAAAACGTATAAGCGCATATTAGTGATAGTTTCACATTCACAAGATTTTTTAAATGGCGTTTGCACCAACATCATTCATTTGGACAAGAACAGATTGAAATATTATGGAGTACGTATGAATACATTTCTAATTGGATATACAGTGTAGTTGGTGCTGCACTCCATAGTTTTGATATTAAAACTCAATTCTTTTCAGGGCAATTATGATGCTTTTATTAAGACCCGGTTGGAACTGTTAGAAAATCAAAGCAAGCGTTATCAGTGGGAGCAAGATCAGATAGCTCACATGAAGGTAAGATGCTGTAATGTTTATAAATTATGAGTCATTGCGTGATTAAGCAGCAATGCTTTATAGAAAGAATGATGACATAAAAGGCCGAATTCTAATGTTCGCGATTCAGAGGTTTTCCTCGAGATCGCTAGAGCATGATGTTCAAAACTCCACAAGCGATTATGGATCTGACTTTTCATTAATTCTGCTGCTTGCAAAACAGACTCAAGAACGAAAACTGCAATCCTATCCTTTCTCCACTTACAGGACTACATTGCAAGATTCGGTCATGGCAGTGCCAAACTGGCGAGACAAGCTCAAAGCAAGGAGAAAACTTTAGCAAAAATGGTGGCTGGAGGGCTAACAGAGAGAGTGACATCTGACAAGGTATTACAATGGAAAACTTTAATTTGGTTTCGAAAGATAGCATTTTTTAAAGGATTTTTCTCTTTTAGACTGTACAATTTTACTTTCCATCATGTGGCACAATTCCTCCTCCAGTGATTATGGTTCAGAACGTTAGTTTTCGTTACACAGACACCGGTGTAAGTGAAGATCAAGTAATTTGGTTGGTGGAGACATCTGCACTCATAGTTTTAATAATTTATGCATTTTTCACAGCCTCACATTTATAAGAACTTGGAATTTGGCATCGATTTGGACACCAGGCTGGCGCTTGTGGGACCAAATGGTGCTGGGAAATCCACTCTTCTCAAGTTATTGTATGGGGAGGTGAGCATAAATGCATGGAATATTGTTAATATATGATTGATAAACATTTTACCTTATATCCTGGTTGTTAACTTTCTAGTTGGTTCCCACCGATGGCCTTATACGAAAAAATTCCCACCTCCGTATTGCCCGCTATCATCAAGTAAGCTTAGCTCTATTTCAAAAAGTGGAAAAAAGCGTTGTCTTCAAATTACTGCATGTTAATAATTCGAGAAAACTAATGAAATCCTACTTTGTTCACTTGTTTGGTGTGAGGAATGATGATAAAAAGGCCGAGTTTTAGTACTCGCATAAACCATTTTTTGGTTATTTGCTAGAGTACGATGTTCAAAACACCTAGAGCGATTAAGTGGCTGACCTCTCACAGAATGCAAAATCACAACTTTTTACAATCGACCGTTAAGATAATGATAATCTTACTAATATAAGACTATTTCCTAGCATTTACACGAGCTACTTGATCTGGATCTGTCTGCTCTGGAATACATGATGAAAAATTTTCCTGATGTCAAAGAAATTGAGGAAATGAGGAAAATTATTGGACGATATGGCCTTACCGGGCGGCAGCAAGTGAGTCCCACTCCCTCGGTCTTAGTTGCAAGTGTCTCAAGAATGCTCGTGACAATATTGGATTTTTTTTAAAGATCTGCCCGATTCGTCAGCTGTCAGATGGCCAGAGATGTCGTGTCGTTTTTGCCTGGTTGTCCTTTCAAGCTCCCCATCTGTTGTTGCTAGATGAACCTACCAATCATTTGGACATGGAAACTATAGATGCCCTTGCCGATGCAGTTAATGATTTTGAGGGAGGAATGGTACTCGTTAGCCACGACTTTAGACTGATAAATCAGGTAAAATCCTCGCGAAAGTTTAAATATGTATTGCAAAATGTCAAACACTCTTAATTAATTATATACATACTCCTGATCTGCTTCTAGGTTGCTGAGGAAATCTGGGTGTGTGAAAAAAGCACCGTGACCAAATGGCGCGGGGACATTCTCACGTACAAGCAGTTCCTGAGAGAGAAGGTCTTGAAGGATAATGCAAAAGCAAAGATGAAGTAGTGAGGCTAGTTTACAAAAAGCAATGCCCGGCAGTGAATTTCAGTCGCTTGCAAGCTACTTAAATTATTTATTTATATTTCCTTACTGCAGTAGCTGAAGATTTCAGACTTCAACATTAAAATTGGCTGATGTGCACCATATAGTTTTGAAACCTCTTTATGCACTAGTTGTACACAGATTTTCTGAGCAGCACCATTAATTTTATGCGGTACGAATGTTTTAGTTTGCGTCATAATGTTATTAAATTTGACTATTTTGCCGATATTATATTAAAATAAAGACAAGTTTAAGTAGCCTGCAATAGAAGAGTTTTTCTTATGGCTGTTACTTGTGAATCATCTGGATGGCTTAATCTAATCTAATCATGGGTGTAGAAGACTGAAGATAATATTGCTGCATCTTATCTCAGGATGTCTTCATTCATGTGTTAATTTCCTGACCACAATCAGTTTTACAAAAAGACAAATGCTATTGCAAATATTATATTCACTGTATAAGTGTACAGGTGATGTCGCATGCTAGTGGCTAGCAGTTTACAAGTTTTAAGAATGGTCACTACTATAGCCTACACGCAACAAGTCTTAATTCAGTAATTAGAGTTTTGGCTATTTACTCACTTATGTCAAACTTCACCTTGTTTCCTCTCCTTGGACTTTCCAATCAAACTAAGAACCTCCATTGCAGCAATTGGGATTTTAGTTCCTGAAAGGATCACAAACATTTTCTGCTATTGTTAGCAACTACAGATTGTTGGTATAAGTTCAAGATGGATAATGCTAGATTGCTACTGATATTTAACTTACCTGGACCAAATATGCTAGAAACACCTGAACTGTAGAGAAAATCATAATCTTGAGGCGGTATAACTCCCCCACACACTACTATTATGTCACTGAAATGGCAAAACAGCCAATACATAATTCAAGTTTTCATTTGGCTAATTACTGACAATATTTCAGACTAGTGATAAACACTATAGAAGCTATATTTTATTACGTACGGCCTTCCTGCTTCCTTGAGAGCAGATACCAATTCTGGGACTAAAGTCCGGTGGCCAGCTGCCTGTGAACTTATTCCAACAACATGTACATCAGCATCAACTGCTTGTTGGGCAACCTCTTGAGGCGTCTGAAAAAATTTAAAAATTACTAGTTATGCATTTTAGTTTTTGAAATATTTTAAGAAAATTACATTTTTTATTATTCCAAAATTTCCCTTCTCTTTTAAAATCCAAAAGTATGTGTGTATCAATTGCTACAAAATTCCCATCATCTTAGCTTGTACCTGGAACAATGGCCCAATATCAACATCAAATCCAAGATCAGCAAAACCGGTTGCAATAACTTTGGAACCACGGTCATGACCATCTTGTCCCATCTTGGCAACTAGGATGCGAGGGTGGCGGCCGTCGCCTTTCACAAATTCCTGTCAAAGCATAGGCTTTAGGTAAATGTGTGCGCTTTACATAATACACAATGATATTGATTAAAACAATATGCCTACCTGTACTTTTGCCAGAACAATATCCAATTCTTTCTTCTCCCCATATTCTGAACTGTATGCACCACTGACAAGTCTATCTGTAGCAACGTGTCGCCCAAAAACCTAAAAATGCCAAATAAGTATTATGCATGCTGTGTGAAATTTGAAATTTTAAAATTACCAAAACTTTTACCATCTCCATAGCCTGAGTGATTTCACCAACAGTGCATCTGGCTTTACTTGCTGCAACTGCTAATTCCAACAAATTTCCTTGACCAGTTTTGGCACATTCGGTTATAGCTTTTAGACAATCATCAACCTAATAAATACAAAGAACGTCAAATCATTTTAAAGGAATTCAATTATGGCCCTAATATGTAGGAAATTTCTTACCATCTTTTGATCTCGAGTAGCCTTAATCTTCTCCAGTTTGGCAATCTGCTTATTTCTCACATTTGCATTATCAATCACTAAAACTTCTAATGGTTCTTCTTTTTCTAGCCGATATTTATTGACTCCTACAATTACTTCTGATTGAAGGCAAAACGATTCAAAGTTAAAAAGGCGAGTGATAAAGAAAACTACACTAGCTAGCTTCAAGTTAACCTTTTCCACTGTCAATACAGGCTTGTCTTTTAGCAGCACATTCTTCTATCCGCAATTTCGGCATTCCTGTAGCCACAGCCTTTGCCATGCCTCCCATCTCTTCAATCTTTAATGTTATCATAAAAACATATGTTCATGAAAACAGATTCAACATGTGCTGTTGTCAAGTGTTTTTTTCATTGTGAAGTTTAATTCATTCTAGATGCATCATGAAATTAATTAAAACAACAACTACCAGCTCACCACCTACCTCATCAATTATCTTCTTGCCAGCATCATATAATTCCTGTGTCAACGACTCCATCATATAAGAGCCAGCCCAAGGATCGATAACCTATTTAAATTTCACTCATTTAGCAATGCAGATGTAAAAATTTACCAATGTGCTGAAAATCGAAATGTAACGCACCTTTGGAATACCAGTTTCTTCCTGCAAAATTATTTGAGTGTTTCTAGCAATGCGAGCACTGAATTTTGAAGGCAATGCTAGAGCTTCGTCGAAGGAGTTTGTATGCAAAGATTGTGTACCACCAAAGACAGCTGCCATAGCTTCAACAGCAGTTCGAACCACGTTATTGTAAGGATCCTATCCACAAATTTTCAGGTCATATAAATCGCCCCTACCAATTGTCATACAAATCAAATTATAACAATGCAGATCGTACCTGTTCAGTAAGTGACCAACCCGAAGTTTGGCAATGCGTTCGCAGTGTCAGGGATCGTTCGTTTTTCGGATTAAACTTTTCTTTTAACAAAACTGCCCACAATCGCCGGGCTGCTCTCATTTTCGCAATTTCCTTTTTTCATTAAAAATTGCAATTATCAATAAGCAGTAGTCCAATGCGACAACAACCCATATTTTCAACGATAAATACCATATAAAAATTCATCCCAATTCCCCAAAAAAAAGACAAACGGGGGGCAAAATCATCAATGGACAATCCTACTTTAAGACCTAGAAAACACAAGAAAACAGTTTTAAAAAGTCAGCCAAACCTTGATAATGGTAAATAAAATGATGATCTCACCTGTACGACAATACTCCAATCCATCAGCAAGTGTAAATGCCATTTCTAAAACTGCATTTGCTCCAGCCTCTTGAATATGATATCCAGATATCGAAATAGAGTTAAATTTGGGCATATTCTAAGATACACGAATATTGGAGTAAGCATAAGTTGGGCTATCATTATGCTAGACGTCAGAAATTTTGCAAAACTAAAATAACATCAAACCAAAATTGCTATTTTAATTTAGGTTTTTGTAATATAATCGTTCTTTTCTGAAGGAGTTGTTTTGCAAAAATGCAAAATTAAGCTATTTAAAATTTCAGTACAGCACAAATATACTTGCCTTCGACACGTATGCAAATATATCCCCAATAATTCGCATGGAAGGTTCTGGAGGATAGATGTATGTATTTCGCACCATAAATTCCTTTAATATGTCATTTTGAATGGTTCCAGATAGCAGTTCTTTTTTAACTCCCTATAACATAATGTATATGCATGAATGAAAAACTATACAAAGAACAATTTGGCAATAAAAGTCAAACCTACCTGTTCTTCTCCAGCTACAATAAACATTGACAGGATTGGAATTACGGCACCATTCATTGTCATAGAAACAGACATTTTATCCAGTGGAATTTCATTAAACAGAATCTAAACGAACTTAAGGGTCAAGTGTTTTATAAAAATAATTGGCTTTACAAACATTATATAGACAAGCATCCATTATACCTTCATATCTTCTACACTGTCTATTGCAACACCAGCCATTCCAACATCGCCTTTTACTCTTGGGTTATCAGAATCGTAGCTATCAAGCATTGAGAGCAAAAATAAGTATAAACAATATTCCAAACTGTGATATTTCCATTCATGTAGATAATGACAATTTGGTGGGAGTGTCCGTGCCATATTCTATAGGCTTGGGAACTATTACACAGATGGGACCAAACTCGAGAGATGACAGTCATAAAGATTTGACATCCGTGATTTATAACCTAAAATTTGACCACTTTTTGGAATTGGTCAAGCTCATTGCCTAAATTTAGAGTTTCACGTGTTTCCAAGGCATCGAAACATTGCGATTCAGCAAATAAATTGGACACGAGGATTCGGTTGACCAAGTTTGGTCAAAATCGGTCGGAAATAGTTTCCAAGAAAGAAAAGGGGTGTGATGGACCCTCAGCTATGGTGCCCTTCTCTGATACCCTGTGTGTGTTGCCAAGTCAAAAGCAACACTAAGCCCTTGCTGTCCAGCTTTAATATTCATCTTATAGAAGTAATTACTTTCTTCCACAGTGCTGAATCCTGCATACTTAACAAATTAAACAAAAAAATATATTAATCTGATGTATACGAAACCTACTGTGTAAAGTACATTTATCTACATCTTACTTGTCTAATTGTCCATGGTCTCTGGGTATACATTGTAGGGTAAGGACCTCTAGTAAATGGGAATTTTCCAGGAAGTTCGTTTTCCAAAGAAGCAGTGTCATCTTTCGTATATATTGGTTTAACATCAATACCCTGTGCATTGATGTGAAATTTAGTAACAGAATCAAAAACAGCTGCTTTTATGTCAAATGCAATGAATACGCGTATATTGTGCACACCTCGGAGGTTTTCCAGATAAGTTTTTCAGAAGGATCTTCCCCTTTCAGCTGTTTTTTAGCCAATGCCACCCATTCCGGATTGAGCGTTTTGTGAATGTTCCTATGTACGCCAACAAGCTAGAAGAAATAACAATGTAGGCATGCTGAGAATGGCATATATAAATGGTTATGTATATTACCCTGGCATATGCCAACACAAATGCATAATAACTTGTAGCGTCCAATTACACGGCATTTTATTCTCAATTTGTATAGGTGCATTGGAAATCAATGGGATTCAGTGCGAGATATAAACCGTGATGTTACCTAAATATACCAGCATATAGAAACTGAAATGTGCAGCAATCTACTACACTGGAAATAATTATTGCATAATGAACGAATGTCTCTCACATTTAGTTTGTATGTATATTGTAAATGCATAGTAAATTGGCATACTTGCCAACTATGGAAACTGCATAGGTATGTCGATGTCATGGTTGGCCCGATTTACATGTACAGTACATTAGGTATGGTCGTCATCGTCACTGGATTAGGTTAGGCATGAATACTAAATTTGAGTGCCCTAATTTGCGTCTGAAAACATGCTGGGAAAATGTTCCTTTTACATTGTCACACGCACAACAAACTGGTAACGGATACTCATTATATTTTGCACAATATTACAACGTCGTGAGGAATTTTTGCACCAATATACCCCTTGGGGTTGAAAGTCAATCAGAAACATAGCAGGAAACGTGTCATGGCATTCCTATTTAAGTTTTATAAACCTAATGAATTGCAAATAAGAAATTGTCAAACCTCTTTGCTAGCTCCTTTCACATTTTGGAGCCGAACAATATTTCTAAACATTCTGGATTTTAACTTTGTGCGTATTTAGTAATAATCGTGAAGTTTCCTCCGCACCATCTGGTGGCAGTTTATCAACTAAAACAAAATCACTGTC
>JAQGAF010004807.1:0-13429 GCA_034687865.1 Kryphioiulus occultus
GTTTATTTATATTGACCAGGAGTGTAAAAAATTGACGTTCGCGTCCACGTTTAACGTGCAGCTAAAACTCTCTAATTGTTGGAATTGAGTTTTAATGACCGTGTAAGGACCGCATAGAGAGATTCAGTAATTAACAGAGTTAACTTGGTCACGTAAACTGTCCCTATCCTAATATATTTCAACTTTAGTGATGTTTAAAAAAACGACCTTTATTTCCGGTGGCCTTTCACCTGCCATTAAAGTCAATCAAATATTTATATACTCTTTAAAAAACAAAAAAATTGCAATTTGTTAGTCTTGAAAACTACCCGTACATGTAAATTGCACGTGTCCCACACGGGCTTCCGTAACATTGCGTGGGATCCTGGAGGAACTCCGCAATTTTCAGTGTTCAAAGGACTCCGTATGTTTCAGCAATTACAAGTTATTGATTTTTAAAAACACAATGACCTTTAATTCACCTTCCATTTGAAGGTACTTAAATATTTATAATATTATGCAGAAAAGTGTTGTGATCAAATTTAAGGATTATTAAAAATTTAAAACTGTACCTTGCATGGTGCCGCGAGGGCTTCTGTAACATTGCATAATGAGGACTACGTATGTATCGAATAACGTTTTCAACAGCCTCTCATCTTACATTTCTAATTAAATATTACATGTAGATACTCTTCAGGGTTCCTCAAAAATAAAATATTGAACTTCCCTGTCTTTTCCAGGTTATAAAACAACTTTCCCTGAACAGCCTCACTACAGAAAATGCGAAAATATGGCCTGCCAATGTAAATGTTGCGGTACTTACTGCTTACTTTGTATAAGCAGGAGGTCAACACAAATGTTCATAAGGTAACAGCAAATTTAGATTGGATTTTTCTTAAATGGATAATTTCTTCCGCATTCGTGATTTTTGTGTTACCCAATAATTATTCTATGTAAAATATTTTGTTGACTCGTTGAATTTCCCCCGACTTTTCCAGGTTTGGGGGAACCCTTAACATCGCGTGTGATCCCGAAGGGACTCCATAATTTCCAATGCAAACGTCTCGTGCAACAGGGCTCCGTAGCCTAGCTTTCACCTTCCATTTTAAGGAATAGCCGAAACTTGTTCGGAGTACTTTTGCACGCGCATGAAAAATTACAGAGTCCCTTCGGGGTCCTACGCGATATACTGGGCTCCCACAAATAAAATTTTTAGCTTCCCTAACTTTCCCAGGTTTTTGGAAAAATTTCCCTGACTATCAAAAGTAAAAGTAATTATTGAAAAAATTGAAACATGGAAAAAAATTGAATTCATCAATTACTGATGATTTCATCCCAATAATATATCGCGTAAGTGTGACTAGATACGCTCCTTGAACAGCATCACAAACAAATTCATCATTTGAGGTTATGACAATTTATGGCTGGCATTATCCCTGATACAAATTTCCCTGACTTTTTCATGAAAATTTCGAATTTCTTTCACTTTTCCAGGTTGTTCCAACTTCCCCGACTTTTCCAGGTCAGTGGGAACCCTAGGTACAACGTAATGATCCATAAAATGGATTTCCCCAGCTATTTATTGCTTTTTTAAAAGAGTAAAAATAAATATTTAAGTTTATCAATGACGACCTTCGTTTCCTCTTACAAAAACAGAAATTTAAAAGCTAGTGAAAAGCGTTTTATGTGCCTTTAAAAACTATAAACATAGTTTTCCGAAGGCTTTACGATCTCCCAAAATTTAACGAGGTTTAATTCCGTTTTCTTCGCGGCGTAATGCGGGTTAATTAACGAGCTCTTTATTGAGAAGTCAATTAACGGCTGTAGGGATTAGCATCGAAATGAGTGCTCGTCGGTCTCATCGCTGCTTCAGCCTTTTATGGTTGGACAAATTAAGAAAAGATGCGATTTAATCATTAAAAGCTCAGAGCGTGAGCAAATCGAGCATTGTTTAGGGACGAAAACTATAGGCTCTGGACACACCGAGCGTTAAGTCATCAGCTAAACCAGAAACACTTTTTTGTTTTTTTAATCAGCCATCCATTCATTCGGTTTCCTATTTTAATCTCTTCGAAAAACTTATTAAGGAAGGTGTTAGAAAATGAGGCCAACTAGCAGATAAAAGAATTGGGTGCAACGTGCACGCATCTATCATCATCACAGACCCCTGCTTACTGTCAAAATTTTTTCGACCCAGCATACTGTATGGCTGAGGTAGGCCTACTGAACGTGTATTGAGATTAAACAAAAACCCATCCATGGTGGTTAGCAAACCATATTGTTTCAAGGGCCAATTTGGGAAGTTCAAATAGTTGTGCTTGGACGTTGAAAGATCACAAACTGAGTGAATGCTTTTAAAAACTGATTGTTTAAACTCAAAACAAAATTATTTGATATTATTTCAGAACATGCATGGCATCTGCCAGGAATAACGTTACTTTCCAATTTTCATCTCAAAAGTGATGACATTATGATTATCACTAACAGAAAAAATGCCTAACTGAACGAATTTGTATCAAAATTAAGATTAATTATGATGAGTTTTAGGCACATTTAAAAACCGTAAGATTAAATGCCAAATGTCATTTTAACGCAATTTTTTATCAAACCACCCCATTAGGCCTACATAATACTGGAACGTCTCGTTATAAAAAAATTATTTTTCTGAAAGCAATACATGTACAGGAAAACGGCGTTGTTTAGATTTAAAAGTATCGATTTTGGTCAATGGTCACAAAAGCACAATGGATACAAAACCATAAGACTGATTAATACAATGAAACAAATTTGTATGAAGTTAAAAACCAATTTATACGGATGTCAACACAAATTTGTATGGAATTAAATACAAATTTCCATGATTTTAACACGAATTTGCATGAATTTTAGCACGAACTTGTATGAATTTTAACAAATTTGTATGGGTTTTAAAAAAATTCTGTTTGGGTTTTAACAAAATTCTGTTTGGGTTTCAACACAAATTTCCCTGGATTTTAACACAAATATTTATGGTTTTTAACACAAATTGTCATGTTTTTAACACAAATTTTATGGATTCTAACACAAATTTGCATGAAGTTTAACACAAGTTTTATAAAAACAAGCCATATCTCAACATTGGACTGAACCCCCTAGCTCTCCTGTCATCTATAGTCATTACCCCTCTCCCCTTTATCAAAATAATGACATAATACTTGAACGTCCCCTACTAGTAAACACTGTTTTGAACAATGCTCGTGTACGATAGCTTAGCTGCAGATAACAATGCATCTAAAATGGTAAAGTGGATATTTTCATATCAATTTTTCATGAGAGAATCCATGCTATGACTCATACTGCTCATACCCATAACCCATTTCACTTCTTTCGATAACACTATGTATCGATTAGCTCAGCAAGCAGCCTTTAGTTTTTGATTTTTTTTTTCTATTTTTTATTTATTTTATTTGAACTAATGGATAAGTTACTAACAGTCAGACGAGGTTCAGAAACGAATTTGGAGGACTCTAAACGCCGATTAAACCCCATAATTGGGGTTTATTAATCCTACGTGTATAAGGTTCAGGAAGGGAAAGGTTGGGGAAAATGAATTAAAATGGGGTACTTATCAAGAGCTTGGTAAAAATAAAAAATCCACTTTTATAGGTGTGCACGCTGCGGATAAATCCGATACAATCGGGCTGCGTTGAATAGAGGAGGGTTCATAAAGGCAGAGGACAAAGGGGGGTGGGGGGGTAGACCCCAAAAGCCGAGTCAATGACCAAAAAATCGTGAATAGAACGGTTTTTATGGGATCAACACACACACGTACATTTGGCAGCATTTTTCTGAATTAACTTTAAACCCCAGTCTATTCACCAGCCCGAGAATGACGGCAATAATCATAAAATAATAATCGTAATAACTAGCTATTTCTGCCTTTTTCCCCTGCAGATTTTAGGCTCAAAAAAGCATTTTCGCGTCACCCATGCTTCACGCTGGGGACAAAAAGTCGGATTTAAACTTAAAGCAACTTTTCGTGAACCCAATTTTCGTCAGTTTTTTATTTTTTTGGATGAAATAGCTAGGAGGTGGAGGGTGTGTCATGCACCGAGAACCGGAAGTGGCGTGAAATTGCTCTCGTAAATTTATGCGATTTTTCGGATCTCCTCAAGCACGCAGGTCAAGGGTCATTTCGATCAATTAATGACTGCGCATAAACGACGTCAATCAAAAAAGTCCGAATAAAAAGTCGATCTTTCAACCCCAACCCCAACTTGGAAGTTCTGTTTCAGTATAGAGTTTACGAGTAGGACACAATATTGAGAACTATTCTTTCGTGTTTGGTGTTTTTCACCCTCAATACAGCATCAACCCTGGTGACTACTAATTTCCGAAAACGAAATTCCCTGAGTTTTCCAGGTTTTCCAAGGTCATATTCTAATTTTTTTAGGTTCAAAAATATATTTTGATTGATGTGTGCCACAAATCTATTGAAAACCATATTTGGTAATAATAATAAGGAAACCTGCAGGAGGAATTTTTGAAAAACTAGATCTCAAGTGGTAGGTTTTAAGTCAATATTACCAGCCAAACATATTCCAATGATGGAATTTACGAACATTTTTTTCGAAAAACTACCTGAAATAACGGATTTCAGATATATTTTCCTTCACGTGTTTTTCTTATTTGAAAATAATAACAATGAAAGAAATTTTTGAGGGATTTTTTTTAATATAAACTAGATCACCAATAATACAATTCTAGACCATTTTGGAAATTTCCGACATTAATACTGACAGAAACTAACTCCGTAGGTGAAACTCGAATGAAAAATCACCAGAAATATTAATAACAAAGGAAACACTGAAAGCAACTTTATTTTTTAACCTAAATCACTAATAATGCATAAAGTGAGATTTAGGAGCACCACAGGCAAAATTTGAAGAAAAACGTAATCGCAAATGCTGAATTCAGGCAACTGCTGATTTCTCAGAATTATAACGAACACACACACCACCAAATATAGCTGTCATTCTAAAAAATGCCAGGTTTCCATTCAAAATTCCCAGAGTTTGTTAGGTTTTCCAGGTTGGAAGTCACCATGTCTGGACCTTTCCTGACGTCTTCAACGCGTTATAATACTGTATGTCACTGTTTAGGGTTTTCAGAGAATTTCTTTCCAAATATGGCAGTAATTCTTCATACATGTATGTCCCATTTTAATATTAATTTAATATGCGACAAGACACTACCAGCTGCGATGAGTTTGGGGTTGACTCATTTCGATTAATATTGAGGCCGTTTCATTTCCCGTTTGCTCAGGGTTCCCCAGAAATAAAATTTTCAATTTCTCTGACTTTTCACCAATTTCACTGACCACCGAGAATGCCGAAATATGACATATGGTAATGCAAGGGTAGCTGTATGTAGGACCTATTGCTTATTTTATATACATGTAAATAGGAGATATAACCTAAATTTTCGACTTCCCAAACTTTTCGAGCTTTTAAGACAAATTTCCCGGACCACCCTGAGCATATATGACATGCCAATGTAACGGTTGCTGTATGTACCGGTATTGCTTATGTTATATAAACAAAGGTAGAACAACATTTTCAAAAGGAAACAGTAAACTTTGTTTCTATTTTTTAAAAAAAACTGATAATTTCATCATGAATTTCTTCCGCATTTTTTCTTTTTGTATTAACCAATAATTATTAATGTAAAATGCATGATTGACTTGTTGAATTTCCCTGCCTTTTTCAATGTAAATCATTTCCAGGCCTTTTCAATTTTCCAGGTCTTGGGGAACCCTGGTATGGCGCCACGGTCTACGAGGCTTAAAAAATGCAAGATTTCAAATCCCGTTTGGATCAATTTTCGAGCATCCATATTTTGGGGAAAAAACGACTGGTGTTTGTTGCAGCTAGCGCCGCTCGGTGGCCAACGAAGCGTTACTGAAACGTATTGACAGAGGTCGTTGAATTTGAGCAAAGTAAAAAGAAAAAAAATGGCAGATTTTAAAAGGAAAAAAAGAGCAGTATAATTGAGACAAAGAGAGGCAAAACCAAATTTTAACTGGCGACGATATTAGGCTTATTGAAACAGTTTTCCGGTAGTGAATGCTGAGAGATCATTTCCCCATGACTAATTGATCTTTTATACACCTGTTTTTTTCTCGTTTATTATTTTCCCCCAAACTTCCTAGTACCCAAAAAGCATTTTCAGTGGGGTGGGAGTTTCTTCCTTTGTTTTAGTAATCCCCACTGCAATTCAATTGTTCCCCACACAAACTCTTCACCTGTGCATGCATGAACCTCAGAGCGTACCCTAAAATCCTAAATTACCCTCTATGGGCACAGCCATGTACATGTAGTGCCATAAAAGATAAATACGGTTAAGGTGAAGAGAGAGAGAGTATGGTGGGGAATCTAATTTCAAAACGAGAAAGGAGATAGTGGGCGACCCCAAAACGAAAAAAAAATTATAAAACTAGAGATAGAAATCCCCGTGGGGGTCGGGCATAATCAACATTATAATACTGATAGTAGACGCAGGCTACCTTACGAGAGAGTTACAAACATTACACCTGCTGGTAAAAAGCTGAAACCGAATGATAACTTGTGTCGTGCATAAACTACATGTACATGTACGTACATGTATACATGAAAAAGTCGATTTTTGACCCCCAGTGAGGGTTACGCTGGTCATGGTAAACGTATTTACCAGTACATCTTCAAACATTTTGTATCTATTAACGGTACCCACAGCTTTTGTAATATAAAATCCCCTGACTTTCCCAAGTTTCCCAGGTTAATTTTTTATTTTCCCCAGACCTTTAGTTTTCCCATTGGCCAATAAGGTAAAAATAACCTGCCTATTAGGAGTAGGCCTACTCACAGGGTGTCTACTGGATTTGGTATTTCAAATTCCATGATTATTTAATAACTGTTTCATGACTTCAAAAGATTTTCAATGCCTATTAAAATATGGGGTCATTCAAGAATTACGTCATCACTAAATAGTGATTTTCAGAAACATCCTTGCCACAGTGATGATCTGATCACTGGTCAAAAAAATAACACCAAAGGGGATTTTTTTTGGCAAAATTGGATGACAAATGGTAATGCCTTCCGGATAGAAATTATAATTAAAAATTAGGAAATCACCTGACTTGTTGAACATTTTCAAAATTTCCCTGACTTTCCCAAATGTCCCAGTAAGTTACAAATCCCTGACTTTCCTAGGATTTCCAGGATTCCCCGATTCTGTGGGAACCCTGTTTAACTGCACATATCTCTAGCATGACTATAGTGATGTTCATAACTGACACAAATAGCCTACAATTAATGTACATGTAATTTTGAATTGAACATCCAAAATCCCTACATGTAATGAACTTTATACATGTACATGTAGGCGCTACAGCTGACATCACCATATATCATTACAGGCACTACAATTGGACATTAGTGACACCTACATACTGGCGTACCATTAGTGACGCACGTCACTTCATACCAGTATGGATAAAAAAATCATCACTAGTACTTGTACTGTACTGACACAAACATGAATCACTACATGTCGTTACAGGTACTGACTTAAGCATACATCACCGTCAGTACAGGTATTGTACTCAATATGTGACCTTAGGGGCACTGTGTCACATATGATGATCATAGGACCTTCAGGTGTGCTACGTGACGTTAGGACCAGTATACGTGTCGCATAATACGTCAGTATGACCATTTGGCATCTCACATGACGTCACTAGGACCCATAGGCGCCTCACAACACGGTAGAACGACAACATTTCATACATTGACTAGTGATATCATAAAATTACTCATTTTTATGTATTGATAAATTGTACTGATATCAGTTGTCCAAAAACGACAACAGATCACTCAATATAATAGTGATATCAGTATAGTGACCATGTACTGTACTGACCTTTCCACGAGGATTGTCACAACTCTACAATTATCAGGTATAGCAAAAGACGATTTCTTCAGTGGTCGGTCTCATCGTGCTCGTGACGTGTTAAACTCGTGCCATATACATGTACAGTGTACATGTAAATAAAATTTGTCGAAATCCCTATGAAACGTTAAACGGGTTGAGTGTTGAGTGTTAAACAGGATATTGCGGTAGAGATCAAAGAAAAACCAGCTATAAAACTGCGAATGTTATTTACACAATATGTACAAAGAAGGCCATAACTAGGCACGCTACTGAGTTTTATCAAAAACCAAAAATCGAAATTGAACAGAAAACAATATTTGATGTTTTGTCGCCTTACAAGTAGGCCTATGTGATTAACCGACAAATAAATTAAAGAGACAACTACAGTAGCGTTTCCGTGAATGTTTACGGAAACTGACGTCCACAACAAATATTGTGCGACTATTGTGATATCACTATATTGTGCGACTAATACACGCGATGAAAACGAGTCAGAAATGAATTTTCTGTCCCAGTTTTGCTTCGACATGATCGTCCTCTATAGCTATCAAAGGAAAGTTTTTGCGCAAATGGGGGCAATTATTTTCCGATCATTTCTTGCTGTACATGTATACCAACGCCAATAATAAAAGCAAAATTTCGTCTCCGCTTAATTCTCACACTTTCTCCAATTACGAGTCCGTCCTAAATCGGTCTTTAATCGCGTTGCAAATCGGTCCAATTAAAAGTATAGCGAATCCCACGAGTCCCTTAATTCCCAATGGCGGCGCTCTCGTTACCATCTTACGTCTTACGCCATGCACCGTCTTAATTATGCGAAGAGATTAATGCGAATGGATATTTTCTGGGAATCGACGTGATCGCATCGAAAACAAACAGAGCGAACCCCTAATTACATTCAGGCATTTTCCGAACATTTTGCGGTCTCAAATTTTTTTTCCCATTCACGATGTGCACGTCTCCTGTCTTTCGGTTTTCGATCTGATGAATTACAGAATTATTAAAATTACATGATCCTCTGGAAAAGAAACCGTCAAGTTTTAATTCCAACTTCCCTCACTTTTCCGGTTTTTAACACAAATTTGCCTGACCATCTTGCCCACTAAAAATACAAAGTATGATATTGGCCTAGTGCATGTCACTATTTCAAAAGATTTTTTTGACACTCCCTAACCACCTTTCAGTAGTTTCCCTGACGTTTTACACGAAACTTAAAATTCCTTTTACCCTGAAATTTCTTGAATATCCAGAAAGTGAACTATGTTTACTATGTTGAATTTTCCTATTATTATTTTTTTTTTCAAAAGTGAATCACTTTTCCCTGGCAGGGTTCCTATTCAAAAGCTTAAGTCGATTTCCCTTTTTTAAATAAGAAAAATGATGGGATTTATCCCAAGTTTGTATAAAATGATGACTTATTAAATGGTTGATGCAAACATTCCAATTTCCCTGACATTTTCAGGAATTTTCTCAAATTTCCTGGCATTTTCAGGAATTTTCTCAAATTTCCTGACATTTTCAGGGATTTTCTCAAATTTCCTGACATTTTCAGGAATTTTCTCAAATTTCCTGACATTTTCAGGAATTTTCTCAAATTTCCTGACATTTTCGGGGATTTTCTCAAATTCCTGACATTCCCTGACACTTTTACTTCACCGACATTCTCTGATTCTCCAAAAAGTGGGAACCCTGCCTGACCATTCCAGGTTTTTTCAATTTCCCTGACAGTTCCAAGATATTCTAACGGTCACTGTCCAAATATTAAATACTAGGCCATGCTATCCTCAAACGGCTCTTAAATCCCAATTTTATCAAATCAGGTACATGTAACGAGATAAAACACCATGCAGCCACATCAGGAAGTACTTTTCTCCAAATTGGAAGGTATACATCGTGTGTATAAATTATAAAAACCAATTTGATAACCACAGATGCGTTTATTATAAACAAACTATGGATCAACTAATTCATTTACATGTACATGCATGGCTTTTGTGTTGATTATTGCACCTTAAACACCCGAGTTCAACCCTGGGCTGCCCCTCTGGTCCACCAGGGGTCGCCCCTGCCACTTGTGGGACAGGACAGGTGTCCGGAAGGGGTCATCGTCCCTGCGGCATCACCTGTGAGAAGAAACCTCGTCTTCCTGCCTGTCTCTCACTTCCTAGTTGGCGGAATCAACGAGTTTTCGATGAGGCAATAAAATAAAAGAGCCGTTATAAAAAACAACAGCAGCAGCAAACATTACCTTCGATTCCGGTTAATCGGTCGTTAGGCGCTGCCGAATTAACGACGCCCCATTGTTGGGAAAAGTATTCGATCAAACACAAACATTGGGCATAAAGGACAGCAAACTCTCCGAAACCGTTCGATGTCACCTTCGAGGTCAGGCAGTTTGGTCACGACTAGATCCATAGGACGTAAATATTGATCATCAGCAAACAGAGACATCGGTTCGGGAGTGCGACATAAATCCTCCTCTAGAGTCATCCCTCTTTCAAAACAAAGCCATGATTGTTGTGTACCTTACCATGCTGACGACCTAGGCTATCAAAAGCTCGAATTTGCAATCAGAAAGTTGACCCTGCCATAAGGGTCATGATATGGCGTCTCCAAAAAACTTGAAATTTGACAGTTTTGGACTGTTTCTTATACCAAGAAACACTAATGAGTGAAAATTCCCATCTAAAAATCCAACGAGACTTATACGGTAATCTGACCTGTTTATGAGAGTTAAAACCAAATAGGACAAGTAATGGGACGCCATTATTTAATTGGCATTCTCCCATGAGACATATGGGAGCTGTCTCATAAGTCAAGAAATCCATAAGAATCTAATATGGGATCCCAATGTGATAATTGTTCACGAATCCTTTAATTGAGCCTTGATCCTATTGCAGACATTAGACGGTCAATAATACTGTCAGTTTCCACAAATACTGACCAGGGTTCAGACTCAAATTCTCAAGTTGATTTCCCTGATAACTTTGCAGTCATTTCCCTGACACTTTACATGATTTTTGTTAAAAAATAAGAAAAATAATGGATTTTATCCCAAATCAATAGGCTGATTTCCTTGACATTTTCAAGATTTTCAATAACTCCCTGATATCCCCTGACGTTTCATGTTCCATACTTGATTACTGAGGATCGAGTGACGACTTAGTCGATACTGACAGCAATACTGATCATGTAAGAGACAGTACTGGTAGTTTGATGTTGTATATTGATTACTGACGGAGGCCATTTTCGAGTCTAGTGGTTACAGCGCCGCCTGCTGGTACTCACTGTGAACCAAGTACATGAAATAGCAAAACTTTAGTTTACATTTTTCCAAACTTTGTCCTGGTAACTAAGTTTTTAAAAATTAGTTTTTGTGATGAGAGTAGGGCCATAGCACCCTGTACAAATTTCAAGCTCTAATTTTGGCAAAATTGGAGACAGATTTTCCTGTTTTAGGCCGAAGCTCGATTATCCGCTTAATGCATTTCCCATCCGAGATACCAGGGAGATCAACGTGACACGTGACTGTCAGCTGCTACTTCCAATCGATAATACTTAAAACACAACACTATAGCATCAACTCGTTTTTCTTTCCAAGCATTGAACAAATATCCACAGATAACTTAATCCAGATATCCCAGGCGTCTATGAAAATGCAAATGAAACATTTCATACTTGCGAGATGAGATCATCTCGTCCTATCAAAATGCCATCTAAGCTTAGTTCATGAACCAGAGCTCCAGACTGGAGGAGGAGTTGAGGTAGATGACCAATAACTGACCACTGCGAAACCCATTTTTTTCTGACATTTTCAAAGTAAATCCATTTTCCCATGACATTTTTAAATTAAATCTATTTCTCCTTACTTTTCCATGATTTTACAACTTCCCTGACAATTCCAGGTGACGGTGAACTAGATGAAAATAACTGAGTGGCCACTGCAAAAACAACACCATACAAAGTACCCCCAAAAGCACACTAAAAACGAGCTGCAAAACATCCAAGTTGTTTGATTTTGAGTTTGAGTTTGATATTCGGAACATTTCCTATGTTTGTCAACGTCATGAAATAATGTCCTACATAAGTAAAAGTTTCACATTCCCCACTGATGATCACATCATTGAACATTGGGGTTAATGGAGAGGGGGGACACCAGGGGCGCTGGGGTGGTGATGTGGGGGGAGGAAAAAGGAACCACAGCAAGGACAGATGTCAGGAAAATGGTGCAGGCTTTTGAAGGATTTTCATTCAACAGTTCATATTGTACGAGTAATAATAATAATAATAGCAGATCAACAGATGGTAGATAAAAAACGTGGGGGATAAGTGTTTGGAAAAGGGGGCAAGAATACTAAAACGCATGCAGCGCCGTCTACACGAAAAGTGCAAGGTCTACCATATTGTCTGAATTTTGTGTCAAAACTATAAAAAACACAGTAAAATTTCAAAATAAGCGGGTCATTCCCAGCAGTGGCCACCTGTTGGCGCATATTAAGCTACAGTAGGCTATATTGGGAAAAAAGTGCTGACTGAGAGCAGCCATTCAATTTCAAGGCCTACTTTGGAAGTTTTCGATTATTTTTTTCATTTCAACAAATTTTCGTGATAAAAAATCAGTACATGGGCCTGATTCGAGCAGCTTGCACCCACTAAAACCAAATGAAAGTAGTCATGAGATGAGCCAAAAAGGTGATAATAAATTAAAGATCTGTTATCATGAGGACGATTCAGTCAAAATGTCAACGATCTGCACAGAGGGTGTTTTTCCAGTATGCCAAATTACTAGAAAAACACGAAATGACACTATAAAGTGAAAGAACATTTTTGCTGAATTAATTTCAGCATCAAAAACTTGTTTTAAAAAGAGCAACGTTTGAAAGTTTGGAGTATCGTAAAGTAGCAACAATACGTGCAAGGCCATAGCCTCTAACGCCTAGGAAATTATTCCAATTATACAAATTCCTGCATAAGGAAATATCTGACAGGTACATGTAGGTAAGGCGAAGAAAAATGCACCACCCACGAATTTTCCCCATATTTTACGAGCAATTACAATTATTTTCATTCAATGGCACATTAAAAAAAAGTAAAAGCAAAACAAAAAAATAAATAAATGGGATAGGATGGAAGCGATAACGTTTGAATAAAATGCGGTAACGATAATTTTGTTTTAAGGAAAACTCGAGATTCACATTCAAAATGATTTCTCCATATCGAGTTTACTCGCAATTTGAGTTAATTCCATTAGCACATTTGTCAAAATAAATAACAACGAGGAAATACAGAAAAAATAACGTCTAACGAAACGTGTTAACGATATTTTACAGGTGTACAGTAGGCTACGTTAGCGAAAACTCAGACGACTAAACAGTTGAAAGTATAGAGGAACTCACTGAAGTCTCATTGCAGTCACAATGAAGTCATTGCAGTCACAATGAAGTCATTGCAGTCACAATGAAGTCATTGCAGTCACAATGAAGTCATTGCAGTCACAATG
>JAQGAF010004808.1:0-13424 GCA_034687865.1 Kryphioiulus occultus
AACCCCCTCCCCCCCCCCCCCCCCCCCCTGTCCGGCAATGTCCTGTTTTCGAATACCCCCCCCTCCCCCCCTTGCCCGGACGTCCTTTATGGATGACCCCTTTCTGGAAAGTCAGGAGAAATCAGGGAATGTTAGGGAAATCGCGAAAATGTCATAAGTGAAGAAATTAGTTGTCATCTTTTATAAAAAATTGGGGTAACATTTTCAGTTTTCGTAGTTTTTCTAAATGTTTTACATAATATACATGTATTTAATTTAAAAACTGCATGGTTAGCTTTGGGTTCGTACGGACCCGGAAAGGCTCTAATAGTCAGGGAACAGAAATGGAAAGTCGGGGAAATTCCTTATCAATAGCATTTCATTATTAATTTTTAATATAGCATTTTTTTTTTAAATTTCGCAAATATGGCTTTTTCTGATAATATTCACACTTTCTGGAAAGTCGGGGAAAATAAGGACATGTCAGGGGAATCGTGAAAATGTTAGGGAATGTCAGGGATATTGAGACAGTTTGCATAAGCTATAATTGATTATTTGTCATCTTCTATAAAAAAAATTGGGGTATATTAACAGTTTTCGTAATTGTTAATAGAAAAATTTATATAAAATGTCAGGGAATGTAAGGAAGATCGAGATAGTTTGCATTGGCTAATTTATTATTCTTCATCTTTTATAAAGAATCGGGATAAAATTATCATTTGTCGTAGTTTTTAAAATAAAACTCATGTAAAATGTCAGGAAATGTAAGGGAGGTTGAGATAGTTTGCATCAGCTAATTGATTAGCCGTCATCTTTTTATAAAAAATGGGATAAAAGTTGAAAATTTCGTTTCGGGGGAACCCTGCATATATTCTAAAAGCCTTAATTAACAACGATGCATTATTACAATCAATCATTTTTATGTTATATTTTGCTCATAATAAATATGTGAACAGAATTGGTTAAAATTGACTTTCTAAGCAGTTTTTGATAACATAAGAACTTTCTGATAAGCATATTGGGTAAGTTATTTAATTAAATAACGTTGACGTTATGAACTTTATTTTTCTGACGGTTTCCTGCATGTAAAAGTCCCAATCTATAGTATTTTTACATTTCTTTTCAAAATGCATTAATATTCAGCACTGAAATAGTTATTATGAAAGTAAATGTTTACACAGCTTTTTAATATTTACAATTTTTTGTTCTTTAAATTTTTTTAAATCCGTGGAATTTCCAAAATTAATTTTTATACTTTTACGTTATTTTTAACAATTAAATGTCTGCTGTTATCAAATGGTTGAACAAGTCCTCAACACGTTTTCTATAAGCACTGTATTGATGGTTTGGAAAATAAATGCAAACACGTTACACGAACGTGTTAAAATGCGTTTTTAACATGTCGACGTCAAGGATAACATGTCAAGGACAAATTTGACAGCTTTAATACAGCGTAGTTTTTCCCGACATCAAATATAGGTTCTGGGCATGTCGAACAAATTTCAAACATGTTAAAACACGTCTAACATACAGTAGGTCGTGTAACTTTTCGGTAAAGGTGCAAAAAGTTACATGTCGGATTCAGTATAACATGTCAAAAACTTATGCATGTATTTAGACCATGTCCAAGATGGACAATTGGAACGTTTCTGCAGCATATTTTCAAAGCAACATGCAACGTGTAGATGGACAACATATCGATGGATTTGTTATTTATAAAAAGGAGTATAAACACGTCACGATAAGGCAAACATCATGGTACAGTGAATACATTTTGTAGAAGTTCAACAGTATTTTTGGGAAAAAAAACATTGATACAGTATACAGGTAGTTTGCATGAAATTTTTCAAGAAATTTCACAAAAATTGAAAAATTCCTTGTTTTTCTTTAGTGCATTATTTTTGATTTGTGAATCATTATTTACACTGTAGTGTGAAAAAAAGTTATCAAAAGATTCACAAAAGTGTCCATTTATGTTTAAACGTCATATATTAATCCTTACCTGAGCGAATTTCAATAATAATTCCTATTTATTATTATAGACCGGAAAGTGTTCAATGAATTGAAATTATTTGTTTATCATTGCAGTGTTTTGTGCAGAAAATATTTGAAAAACTATGCATACATTTATTATTTCAGAAAATCAAGCAAGGTGTGGATGATCATACAGTGTATGATCAAATATTCTACATTTACAGTACATGCATATTTCAACATACTGAATTACGTATGTGAATTGCGTGTTCCAACACGTTTTTCAACAACACATTCTGGAGACATCAAAAACATTTCTCGGATTTTATCCACTTTTATCTACAACTGTACCAGGTTTCTTAATTATTGTATTTTTCTTTGGTAAGTCCTCAGTATAACATGCATGTGAATTGCACGTTTTAACACATGTTTCAACAACGCTTTCTGAAGATATCAGAAACATATCTCGGATTTTAACAACTTTTATCTACAACTGTACCAGGTTTCTTAATTATTGTATTTTTCTTTGGTAAGTCCTTAGTATAACATGTGAATTGCGTGTTTCAACACATTTTCAACAAAGCTTTCTGGAGACGTCAGAAACATGTTTCGGATTTTCCGATCTGCCCTAAAATGTCAAAACTCCTTTGGGACTGGTCACCATTGACTTAAGTTCATTTGGGGCCATAATTCCTAGGAATGTAAAGGGTCCTCAGACCAAAAATCCTTGGCAGGAAATTATTTCCATTTGGCCATTTGCACCCCTTGCACATTTTCTGCATCAAAATGCCGAAATTGTCAGTGGGGTGGAGGTGGAGGTCGAGGGCGGGACGGCACGAACCAACGAAGCGCCCCCGGGCACGCCGACTGCACGTGGGAAAGTTGTGGGAGGAGGGCAGCCGGTTGTGGGGCGAACATTTCAACCCTCTTCGTTTCACCCTCTTTCAACAAAATGCTTGTTGTGATTGCACGCCATGCGTACAGTGACACTGAAATAAAAGTGGCAGCGTTGCCAGATGATGCGTTACTCTCAGAACCGGCTAAGTGGAAAGCTAACCGGCAAGGGTTTTTTGCAGTTATACGGTTTTTGACTTATCGTAACTGCTATGGCGGGTCGTTAGCGAACAAAGCTCAATAATAAAAATGCTGAAGGTATACATGTAGTAGGAATTTTAGTTGGAAAGAACAGTTCTTCATACCCCGCTTCCCATATTGAAAACAAATGCATTATAAATAGACAGTTAGAGAAATTCCGTACGAAATAAAATGAAAAAAGACCCAAATTGTTAATAATGGCGTCAGATTTTAGAAAATTGTATAACAAACAGTCAGAATGGTTGGATTTCAACCTACTTGTACATGTACTAGTACATGTACATGTATATAAAAACTTGTATTTACCATTACAGTGGAACCTCTGTAAGTAGGTGGTCAACATGGAACGAGACATGTACTTACATGTACATGTACATTCTATAGTAATCATGCATTCATAAATAATCTTCTTCAAATGTTTCATGTTACAGTAACAGTATTGCTAATGTGCTGCAAAGTTATCCATCAATTTTCATTCTGTATAACAGTAGAAAGCATATCCAGCAAATCTCGAATCAAATTCTGCAATGTTTTATTTTTGAGATTCCAATTAAAAAGGGAATTTCCCCGATTAATTGGGTTTATTATGCATGCTAAGGTTCGTTCATTATTATATTATATAAGTGGTCATTATGCGTTTACAGGGTTCCCCCACACCTGGGAAACTTAGAAAAGTCAGGGAAAACTGATTTATTTTAAAAAAAATTCAGTGAAATTCATCAAATCAATAACATACATGTACTTTGCATAGCTACTTACATGTATCAGTTAGTACAACAACGAAGAGATGACAAGCAATTCTGTCAAATAAATTCAGAAAATTAATTTAAATCTGTTGTTTCCTCGTGAAAACTTGTGTTCTACAGTATCTCCTGTAAATGTAAATTATAATACGTAATAATTACATTGGCATGTCATATTTTGCATTTTCAATGATCAGGGTGGTCAGGGAAATTTGTTTTAAAACCTGATATCACCTTATGCAAAAATAGTAAAAGCACTTGTCCTTTGTTATCAAGTGTTCTTAATTAATATTGCCACTGACTAGGTCGATAATTATGGAATTTGCATAATAAAGGAATTCACACAGAACACATGCATCTTTTTAATTTGGATGTTTAATTAGGAGCACCGAGATGCTCGTATGCGGAATTATCTTGATTTTTTAAATTTCGAAATTGTCATAATGAAACCAAATACAAGGTTCCAAATACAAGGTTCCAATCTGCCATTTTGGAGTTTTCTGTCAATGTGCAAATAACGGCGATTTCACTTAAAAACAATGTTACACCAGTGATACACACCATAATCGATATTTAAAATACTTTTAATTCTGGATTGAAATTTTCATCAAAAGTGTGGACATCCCCTGACTTTCCCAGTGTGTTACAAACCCGCTGATATTCCCAGTCTGTTAAAAATTCCCTGACCTTCCCAGTCTGTTACAAATCCCCTGACTTCCCCAGGTTCTGTGGTAACCCTGTAAACATACAATGTACATGTAATCATTCAGTCACTCGAATTTCTAACAGCCTTTGGCTATTTGAACACATGTTTTGACTGGATTTCCTCCGTTAGGACCTACCAAGCGCCAAGAAAAGTAGCAAAACCAGCATAAGTGAAAAAACCTAGTAAGTGGTCAAACCCACATTCGAACGGAAGACTATAATCAATATTTAAATACCGTCTGAATTGAAATTTGTATTAAGAGTTACATGTACTAGGACTTCTTCTGACTTTTTGAAATTTTATCAAAATTCCCCTGACTTTTCCAGTCTGTTACAAATCGGTTGACTTTCACATTGTCGATCAATAACTTTTGATCGATAAAAGCTGATTCGTAAGAAGTTCTCACGAGTCAACTTTTATCGCTTCATTTTCTGTTTGAAGCAAGTTGAAACGTGAGAACACCCTTGCAACATAATGTATTTGAAATAGAGTTGAGCAACTATTTGTTGAAGCGAATGAAGTTGGACACTTCAAGTCTTCAGCATGTGGTCTTGCAACAGCTTTCACATCGTACAAACCATTCCATTTCGTAAAATTACACTTAGTGCACTGTACATGTATACCACGTACACTCTATAAGAAAACACGGCGCTAACTTTTCGCAAATACTACACCTCTTTAGGTGTTTATAAACATCCATGATGATATTAAGCAGCTTATTTTATCAAGATGATGATGTAAAGCACCTTATTTCATCATCATGGGTGCTTTTAAACATGATGCAACAGATGTTTACAAGGTACATATAAGCACTCATGAAATTGGTTCTGATGGGTGCTTTTAAACACCTTTTGTTTTGGGTGTATCTATAACACTTTTAGGTGTTTACTTTTTGGTGCTAACTGGCACCTTTAGATCATATGTTCTAAATTGAACCTTATTTCAAGGGTGCTTTTAAACACCTAAAAAGGTATAGTATTTGCGACAATTTAGGTCCCGTTTTTTCTTAAGAGTGTACCAGTATAATTTCACTCGACCCTATCTTCAATTCAATTCATTCAATTCATTACACCCACAGTCAGCACCTGAGGTGCTATGTGGTGGGGGGTTAGTTTACCAAGTACACACACAAAAAAAATAATGACACAACATAAAATACCAAAATAATTTGATGAGAAAGAAAAGCATGATAACATACAGTATACATGTACATTTTTGTTGAACTGTCTGAACTCAAATTGAGCAATTGAAGTGTAACTCGTGTTGATGAACAATATTCGAATCGTGAGAGCACGGTTTTAGGACTCGCCATGACAAGCGACAAGATTCATGCAGGCCAAACTGATCAAAACCCGTCTAAGTGAAAAATCCAAACCAGCTTTCGAAGCGTGTCAGGGCCCAGGAGGTCGGGTTAACGTAAAACCCACCTAAGTGAAAACCCGCCACAACTGGCTTTTAAAGCCCCCAGAAAACGCGCCAGGGCCCTGGGGGAGGGTTAAAGGTCGCTGGCAATTCGTGGGACCTCTCGACTCTCCAGCGCTGACTCAGCCTCAGCGCCCTTTGCCCTTTCGCGTTGAGTAATCTGCGTGCCCCCAGACCCCAGTACCCCACAATGCGCAGATGGTCGCATACTCGCATTCCAAGCAAGTGCCAGGACTGCCAGCACCCGGACCCACAATGAGGAAGCCGGGCGTACGGGGGACTCCCCTTAACACCTCATTATCTCCTCCTCCCCCCTGCCCCCTGGGCCACTTCGCCCCACTGATAGTACGCCATTCTTCTCGCTTCACCCCTCCGCATCCAGGCCTAGTTCTTCCATTGAACAAGAGCGTGGGAACGCCGCTGGAATGTGCTCTCACGGACGGCCGAAAGCGTACCCCCTCCCAAAAAAACAGGCAGTTGGCAGCCGGTCGGCCTGCCGTGTTAGCACGTGCCGCTTGCTTAGTCAACCTTGCGAACCCTCTTGCGCCCCCGGGCAAGATCTGCTGCCTCAGAGAGTGTGGGAAAATGTCGGGACGAGAAATAACTATGGTGTGTGGAACGGCAGATTGGGTTGCTCGATGGAGGTGGGCGCGGGTCGCAAATCGCAATTAGATGCTGATGAATAATCGGACGATGATGCCGGCCAAGGCGGACGATGGACGGCATGGACTCTAGGGAGATCGACGCATAAAAATGCAGTCGAATTCGAGTGAATTAGCGGCTGAAGTCCGACACATACCATAACCACCGATGACCATGCAAAACAATGGTTCAAAATTGCGCAACATAGTTTTGCTTTGAAATCCCATATTGAAAACAAATTCATTATAAAAATATTTTTAAATACATTTGAATTTAAAAGATGTATTTCTAAATGCATCTCTACGTGAAAATGTATTTTTAAATATTTTTCAAATATAATTAAATAAGATCATCTAATGCATTTATAAAAACCAACACATGATAAGTAAATCAGGGTGCCTACTAATTTCCTGAGTTTTTACAAGTTTAATATAAGATTCCCTGAGTTTTCCAGGTAAGTAGACACCATGTACTGTAAGTATTTTTTTAGAAATTTTGTAATGTCTGCATTACTTTAAAATAAACGTGGTAGATTTTCAAGTTTTCTGTTTTTTGTCTCATTTACATACAGATTTCCAGGTTGCCCATGCAGTTTCATATACTGTACATTAATTCATGTACATGTATAATGAAATATATTTGTTAATGCATTTCCAAATACATTTGGAAATACATGTATAATACAAATA
Organism: Kryphioiulus occultus; assembly: GCA_034687865.1. Classification (NCBI taxonomy): domain Eukaryota; kingdom Metazoa; phylum Arthropoda; class Diplopoda; order Julida; family Julidae; genus Kryphioiulus; species Kryphioiulus occultus. The sequence goes on from JAQGAF010004808.1 coordinate 7,251, forward strand.
TATTTCGGTATACATTTTGAAATGTATTCCCAGGTTGTTCTATAGGTCTCAATCAACATCTATTCTAAAATGCATTTGTAAATGTATTTTAAATAATGCATTTAAAATGCATTTTTTCCATATGGGATATTACAGTGGACCAAGCTGTTGAACACCTACACTGGTGGAAAGATTAGTACAAATCAGTACGAAACTCGTAGTTACTGTATTTCAGTAAAAATTTACTGATATGTGATGATATTCGTAGAAACTTTACTCTAATCAGTGGTAATGCCAGTACATTTTTACAGTTTTTTTATTACATTATTGTGCATGTTTACTTACATAAGCATGTCTCTAGTGATAGTCGTAATTAACATATAAATGCAATTATATTTGAGTTTGACCATCCAAAATAACTCCTGAACTTTATAGTTGCCACTGCTGACATACCCATATCATTAATGACACTACTTGACACTAATGAGCCTTTAGTGACACTGACATCTACACACATCAATACAAAATCAGTATAGAAAAGAAAATCACTACTTGTACTGTACTGTTTAAAGTACACATCACTACATATTAGTACTGGTATTGGTAGTATGTGACCTTAGGGCCACTTTGTCACATGATGATCATAGGACCTCAAGGTGGTCCATGTGACGTTAGTAGGACCAATAGGCATCTCACATGACGTTACTAGGACCATTAGGCGCCTCACATGGCGTTAGGACCACTAGGTGCCTCACGTGATGTTTGGGCCACTATGTTTAAGGTGATGTTAGAAGGCCCACTAGGTGTCATGTCTATGTTGAATTCAGTTACTTATACACCTCAAAATTTTAATTTTAGATGGACAATTTCATATGACAATCTACCAATTATTGGAGATAATCATAATTGGGGTGAATCATTCATTTTTGCCATCCTTATTTATCTTTTTTTGAAAGAGTCTCTATGAACGTCCAGGTAAACTTGGTAAATACCAGGTAAAAAAATAAATTTCGCCGTTTTATGTTCTTTGCTTTTTTTTGGGTCACCCTTTTTTGCATGGTGAGCATAGGCGTTTAGCAACCTCTACAAGTTGGGCAGAGATAATATTGTGATGAACGAAATCACAAATAATGAATACTGGTATCTTTTTCTACGAATAAGTTCTTAAAAAAACTGGAAAATACCGATAAAGATGTATTGCCGCAGGCATTTAAAAAAAAAGCTTGGTCAGTTGGGGTAAATTGTCCCCAAACGTTTTCAGGTCAATAAGTTCGACACGATAATAGGAATTAGTACCAGGAGGCTGAGGACACTTTACTTTCCTATTTCATATAATTTATTAATAATGGCATTTTCGAGTTAAAAGATGTCTACTGGATTTGGTATTGCGAATTCCATGGCATATTTCAATGACTTTTTTATAACTTCAAAAATTTGTCAATAACTATAGAATATGGGGCCATTCGAGTTTTGGTACAAAAATAGTGATTTTGCCACAGTGATGGTAAGATCATTGACCAAAAACGCCTTGGGCGAAAGTTTTGCAAAATTGGATGACAAATGATGACTTAACCCATATTTTTATTCAGCGAAGCAATCACAGACAAAAATCCCATGAACCTAAGGCTAATTTCCTTTTTCGCACCCCATAACAGTAAATTCACCCCATTTCAGCAAAATCCTGAAGCCAGTTTCTGAGATAGAAAATACAAATATACAAACACACAAACATTGAAGATAGGATATAGAATATTAATACGCCTACTTGTGCAGCTAAGATAGTGCGAACTCAAATTTGAATTCATACGAGTGAGACTTTTGAATTTTGCGCCTGAAGTTGTGTATAATATAGCAACTATTATACATGTTCTTTTCTAGGTAAGTTTTTTTTGTTAAACAATCAGCGATTGATAACTTAACACATTCAAAAGTTACACATTAAAAGAGTGTTTCGTAATATGAAGAGTACTAGAACATTTTTATAGCTACTATAGTCTATGCAGCAGTAGATGAGTAGCAAATGGCTCTAGAATGACGATAGAGAACAGAGTGAAATTGAGTACTCATGTCCTTTAGAAGAATTTGGCCTAAACTCAAATTTAAAGTTCACAATGCGCGCCACGTATTTAGCTCCCTCTAGTGCAGCAGCAACGAATGAGCGCGGACAGCCAACGTAAGCAGTGCACAATCGTAGTCATTGGCTCATTTTGGTGCACTCCATTAGAAAGGAGTAAACAACCTTAGGCACACTTAGGTGTCGCCACTAGACGATCTAATAAAACAACCGCAATTCAAGCCATTGAAGACCAACGATGAACACTTATTTAAAGAATCCTGAAGAGACAAAAATCAAAGCAATACACCGCATGTATATATATTTTTTTAAAAGGCATTTTTTATTTTTATTTAGCCAATAATCTCAACAGTTCGAAGATCGGTAGGACTGCAGCGCCACCGATTTCCGGTCCAACTTTTGTCATTTGAGTGTCACTTTCAACTCAGTTCCGTGAAGGTTTCTTATTGCTCGAATAGGCGGTAACGACACTGTTGCCACGCATAGATGCTTTGTTTCCGAACGTTCAAGAAATTCCGAGTTGGAAATTCGCGAAGAGTTACACATGTTTTCCGGCAACGTGTACCCGAGATGATTTAAAAGAAGGTAACTAGACGCATAATATTGAGCATTGAGGGCATAAGATTCTCAGTGATTAATACTATGCGTTGTTTTTGCGTAGCGTTTGAAGTAAAGCGTGAGTAAGGAGCCGGTCATTAGGTCAGGCGATATTTTGCGTAAGTCAAGACATTTATTGGGGTGCGAATCTCAGTCCATAACTTTATTTTCCGAGCAATAGCCAGTGCAATTTTGTAAAGTTCGGAATAATGCTATCATGGTCTAACATACTTACTGCTGCTACTAATGTCAAAAAGTCCAGGTGCCTGGTCAGTAGACAGGGACCGATTCACTGCTTTGACACCTGGATGTATTCGTGGGCGTTCAACAATGGCGGAAAATTCAAAAGACTAGGTTAATTAAGGTGAAGACGGATAGCCCGGGGCGGGGGAAAGTTAGATTCTCACAGCAAGAAATTTTCCTTTATACTATGTTTTTTAAAACAAAAAAAAATGGAAAAATTATCTTACCAGTTATTCAGCAGTACGTACTTTAGTATCAGATTGATGGAAATATTGTCTATATTTGCAGATAAGTTTTTTATTCGTGATTTGCTTCGTTCAGATTTCAATTCCAATCTCCAGGAAACTAACAAATCGACTTCGATAGAACCAAAATCGAACGAGCCGTTGTCATGGTTACGACGAGAAAAGAAGGACACCTGGAAAGTGTAATTCAAATCTGAACGAAGTAAATCGTGAATAAAAAAATTATCAGCATAAAATGCTGATATTTCCGTCAATCATGCACTCGAGTAAGGTCTGCTGAAAAACTGGCAAGTTAATTTTTTATTGATTTGCGTGTTTTTAAAAAACGTAGTATAAAATAAAATGGTACACGAGGAGAACATGACGATAACATGAGAAATTTAACTCTGAATTTAACTCCTTCACCGGCTTAAATCACTGTTGTCAGCAATATATACCTTCTAAACAGCAAACAAGAGATATTTCCAGGCTTCTGATCTCATTTAAATTGAGATACAATGTTTAAAATATTACAAAAAATATTTCAAAGAACACAAATTGGAAAAAATAGAATTGTTCATTTCAAAAACATTAAAATTTTGGAACAACTGAACTTATCAGAATTATTGTTGTTTTATTTGAAAATCCATTTTAAAAGACGAATCCAATTGTAAAACTCGCCTTTCTTCTTGGTCGTGCCGCAGGCAGCTCTTCAAGCTCAGTGCTGATAATTCGGCTTAACGGCCCGAGACTGTAGTAGCTCTCACGGGCGTTTAACATATCCATGACAGCGTTGAAATTCGCCACCAACTGTGCAATGGAAACTTGAAATTCCAAAGGTAGTGAGCTCAACTGCAAACAGTCCTGAATTCCAGGCTTTCTGTCAGCCTAAAAACGTCAGTGTCAACATTACATTTACTTTGGGCCACAGCGCAGTAGTCTCAAGGTCTTACGAGATTTAGTCTATCCGACTGGACTGAAGCTACTGATGTAGGATTGGTCCGAGGAAAAGGTGGAAACATGATGGAAAAAGGCGGCGTCACAAACATTGATGGACAAATGTTGGCCAAGAAAATTGGGTTGAAAACGATTTCTGCAGCATAATTCTGAAAATCATGTAATAGGAAACAGGAAGAGTTGCATATCATTGTATCAGTGTTATGCAAGCAAACCTTTTTATACATCACAAGATAGCAGTGAAACATTTCGCTATTCCACACACAATTTAAGATCTGTGAGCTTTCTTCCATTCTGGCTTAAAACTTTAATGTGCAGGTGTGAATGTTGCTTACCCTATTCCCCATCCAATCCAAAACCTGGGTCCTCAAGCTAGCGAATGGGTCTCTGTCAATTGCACCACCATCCATTGACCCATATTTGAGTAAGGTGTGTACTCTGGCATCAGCTGCTGTTAGGACAATGCATTGCTGAATTTCACTGTTTCTGATGATGTCTTGCAGGATGCTGAGCGTCACTCGCCACAACGGGGTAGACAAGATGAACACTGCTTTGCTGTGAGGGGCCGAACAGCTCTAAGGTAATAAAAAAATGTAAATTGGAAAAATTAATGTCTAGCTTTTTGCTCAGATGGCAAACAAGTGTAACAATTGAACCTTTAACATGAGAGTATTCAGGAGAAAATTAAATGTCATGCCCCTTAAATTAATGCATTCCAAAAAGTACCATCTTTCATTCAGTCGGCAATCAGAATGCAATAATGGAGTGTTATCGGATGGCATAAATTGATGGCACAATGGGGGAATAGGCAAAAGTACATTCAGATTTCATTCGGATGGCAATCTTATAGCATGACAATCTCAAATCGAATATCATTCCAAGCTTTGCAGTCCAAAATTGCATGGTTTGTTTGCATGCAAACGGTTACGGAATGCACCCGTGACTACATTCTGAAACTGCAGTCAAGGAGAGTACACTCTTGCTGCAGATTTTTTCCTTACACCAAATTGTTGTTAAACAAAAAGTTAAACAGTGTGGATTAACGTATAATGCTTGTGAATGGCTCACGACGTAGCATCTATAAGTACAACTCACGTTCTGAAAAAAAAGTGTTCTTGTCTAATGTTGACAGACAAAATTGACGTAAGTGTGGGTTTGAGGCACAAAAAGAATTAACCGACATAAAGTTCCGTTTCACATAATAGCTTTTGCATCTACACTAGTCATCTGAAATCAGGATGACACATACATCATGTACATGACTGCATCTTGAGTGCAATCAATAGGGGACCCTATACGGTTAGTAATACTGTCAGTCGCTCTAGAATCAGTTGAAATGACAATATGCGTCAATATTTTCGCGACCCTACATGATCAGTATTTTTCTGTCAGTAAGCTAGAGCTCAGTATCATCGAGGCCTTCGTTGAGTGAGGTTCTAAAGTACCACGCATCAAATTGAAAGGCAAAATCATAATTGGCTAATTTAGCGATAATTTCAATACTCACTCGCAAACTGTACAATGATGATTGAGAAAAACAGGGGAAAATGTCTTCTCATAAGAATTTCTTTGACGAAACCCAACGAATGTGGCACGTCCGTTTTCCATGGTTGCTGGCTCAATACTGACAGATATACTGACGAACGCCCTTACACGGCCAGTATTACTGTCAATATCCGATACTGACAGTAGTTATCCGAAAATCCGGATAATCCTCATTATCGAACATCAATACGTCAGTATTGCCCCCACACTATCAGTATTACTGTCCGTATTTGTCGAAACAGCAGCCCATTTTCTTCTGGGCAATACTTTTATGACATGAATGCAGTAAATAAAATTGGTACTTACAGGTCAAGCTAAGTATAACAATACATGATAACAATGACTCAAAATCTTTCGTACCTCAAAAGAAGAAAACTCCTTCACCTCCAAAGCCCCACTGTCATAGAGCCTGAGCAGTCCACCTTCCCAGTGGAGGCACTCTGCAGCCCCATTATCGATGAATACCACTGCCTTTTTAATCCTTGAGCATATACTAGTCCACAAACTATTCGAAACCGACTGCAAATCAAGGCTCGACATCATTTTTTCAATAAC